>JAHBCN010002400.1:0-91719 GCA_019359885.1 Listronotus oregonensis | reverse complement strand
CACCAAAACATTAATTGGCAACCTAAACAACCAAGAAAATTTTGTAGCTGTAGTTTTTTTATTTTGGTTTTATCAGGGTTATCCAGGTAAAAATTTTGCCAATAGTGGGCCATTTCTATGTAGTCCAGAATACAAAGCTGAAAAAAGTGCAAAACCTCCCAATTTTTTCAAAATGCATGGATTTGCATAAAAATGTAGGATTAAGCTTAACTTACCCCTCTTTTCAAAATCTATATCATACCGATTGGGCGCTCTTTACTTTTTAGGTGTAAAAACTACCCTTTATTGCTAAAACTTATAAAACTACATATACAATAAAGCTTAATTTGAGTAAAACTTGATTCAAATAAGTTGAAAAGGTAGTATTTTATTTCTTTAACACATTATTTGAAATATTTAAGCCCTTAAAAATCAACCCTTATTATAAAAAAAAAATCCCCCAAAAATGAATATGTTATTAAAATGTTTTGCATGAAAATTTGGGATTGAGCTTAACCCAACTTTCTTTACAATCTTTATTATGCTGAAGGTTGTTTTTTATTTCTGGGGGGTAAAAAACTACTTTTTTCAAAAACCTTTAAAACTTTCATATTAAAGTTTAAAGTCACATAAAATTAAGCTCATATAAATTAAAAAATAAGTATTTAATTTTTTTAAACTTTTTTTAATATTTTTTAATCCTTAAAAATTAACCCTTATTATAATTTAAGAAAAAATTTTTTCCCCAAAAAAAATTAACATATTATAACAGAGTTGTAATTTAAAAATGTGACTGCAAAAAAGTATTACAAATTTAAAATTTTTTTAAATTTTTTTAATCCAAAAAACCCCAAACCCCCTACAATCTTACAATGAAAATAAAAATAAAAAAAACCGCGGATTAAAAAAATGCATCAAATCGCTTTTAGAATGCCCCAAAAAAATTGTTTTTTTATGCTTAACTTCTTCGGTTTTTGTGAAAAAAGTTCTAAAAAAAAACCATTTTTTTGGGTTTTTTTTAAGACCCATAAGGTCTTATATTATTAAACTGTTTAAAACCCTTACTTTTTTAATGGGGTGAGTTTAAAGGGCTGAATCAAGCTAGTGCTCGTCAAACACACACGTTTTAAACTTAATTTTCTTTAAAAATTTTTTAAAAAAAAGTAAAATATTTGTAATTCAAAAGCTACAATGTGATACCTTAGTAATTTTTACGTATTTTTCCTTATCTCCCTTATTTTGAGATTTTTTTCAAAAAGGGGGCCATTTTTTTTAAAAATTTTAAAATTTTTTTTTTTCACTTTCAGCTCCATTTATTTTCAAAATACGCAATTTAAATCTTTTAAATATTTTAGAATTTATTTATGATATATAGATAAAGAGATTTGGGAAAAAGAGGGTGAGTGGTTTTTTGTCGAATTTATGTCCATTAATTATATTTTTAATGTATTGGCTAGTCTGTCCTATGTACACTGAGTTACAGTTGTAGCATGGAATTTCATATACGACGTTATTTTCTTTTATCTTTAGGTATTTTAGTTTTTAGTTTTGAAAATTGGATTTAAGAAGGTTATGTGCTTTATGCCAATTGTAATATTTATAAATTAAGGGACATAAATTGACAAAAAAAAAAAAACGCCCTTACAAATCATACATCAGAGACGAGTCACAGGTTTGTTTTTGACAACGAAAAAATTTTAAAAAACTGAAAACCATACCAAAAAAGATAATTTTACGAAATGATTGAAATTCAAAAAAATAAAAACACAATAAATCTAAAAACTGACACTAGACAACTTAATAAAATTTATAACTCTATAATAAAATAAAACATTTTATCTAATTAAACAAAAATTTAAAATAAAAAAGAATAAAACACCCCTCTCTATAGAAATAACTTAACAGTTTTTACCAACAACAAATGATAATCCCTTCCCCTGCCAAAATAAGATCAGTATAAAAAACCAAGTTTAAAAAATGTGATTGCCCTTGGTCGTGTTTTATCTGTTTTTTTGGGTTTAAATTTTTATATGTGTTATAATGA
Source organism: Listronotus oregonensis (assembly GCA_019359885.1). NCBI lineage: Eukaryota > Metazoa > Arthropoda > Insecta > Coleoptera > Curculionidae > Listronotus > Listronotus oregonensis. Next base: position 89,696 of record JAHBCN010002400.1, on the reverse strand, counting down.
ATTTTTTTTATTAATGATATCCCAGTATGTAAATTTAAATGTTAATATAAGGAAAGTTAGTGATTTAATGTAAACATAAAAACAGAAATTTATAAAAAATTGTTGAAACTACTACTACTATATTTAAAAAAGGCTAGAGAATTTCCAGCCAAAGTCAAAACAAAAAAATATATTTTTTAAAATTTTTTAATTAATTTTAAAAAAAAAAATTTTTATATATATATATATATATATATATATATATATATATATATATATATATATATATATATATATATATATATATAATATATAATATATATATAAATTTCAAAATTTTTTTTTTGTTTTTTGGGGGAAACCCCAAAGAAAAGGGAGTGGGTTTAAAATTTATGGAAAAGGTTTTAGGTGCCTAAACGATTAAAAAGGGTTTTTCCGATTTGGAGTTTAAAAAAACCCGAAATTTGCGTTTTCTTTTTTTTTTTTAATTTTTTTAGAGATAGGGAAAAACAAAAGACACTTTTCATGGCCACTTTTGTTTTACAAACAGGGCTGAGAGATTTTTGTATGATTTTTCTTTTTAAAATTAACTTTTTTTTTTTAAATACGGCCTCAATTGTTTATTGCATTTTTTTGAAGCAGTTATAATCCCAATTACAATGATGTATAACACTTCATATTTTTCTGTTAAATAAACATATTTTCCATAAGAACAAGAGTAAGACAAGGAACGCCCCATTTCTTATAGGGGGTTTCCCTATTTGTTAATAAATATTAATTTTTATACATTTTTGTAATTGGGATAATAAGGGGTTCAAAAAATTAAATAAAAAAACCCCGGTCCGTATTTAAAAAAAAAAGTTGATGATGGTCTAACGAAAACGAAACGTCCTACGGAAAATTTTCTCAACCTGTTTTGTAGAGCTTAAGAAGTGGCCATAGAAAAATGTCTTTTGTTTTTCCATATCTCTTTTAAAAAACGTCAGAAAAAAAAAAAAACGAAATCAGCAAATTTCGGTTTTTTTTCCCGGGTATCTCCAGAAGTAGTCGGAATTTTACAACTTTCTAATCGGCATGTTGTTAGGGACCTAAATGCGCAACTTTTCCATAATTTAACCGACTTCGTATCTCTTACGGTTTCCCAGATCCCCATGCATGCACTCGAATCTGTTGGGACCCTTTTTTTTTTTTTTTATATATATAAATATATATATATATATATATATATATATATATATATATATATATATATATATATATATATATATATATATATATATATATAAATATATTTTATATTTTTTTTTGTTTTGATTTTTCTTGTTAAGGTTCTGTATATTAAAACAACAAGGTTAAAATGACGTTTCGATCCTACTTTGGGACATTTTCAGTTTTTTTTTCTCGTTTATTTTTTCTAAAAATAATATAAAATATAAATCGTTATTTTGATATTACACACAAATTATAACACAATTAACATACAGTATTTTTTTCATAGAACAGTTAACAAGGATTTGTTGTATTTAAATTACAAGGAAACGAAAATAATTAATATAAAGACCAGAACTATTACAAATTACAAATCAAAGAGATGATCAGAATTTTAAAAAATAACACCGCAATAAACAACAGGACTGACATTGCAGGGCTCAGCCATATTTACACAAACTTAATTAATTTATAGTCTCGTAGAGTATATCCTCTTAAACAAATTTGCTAACATCCTCTTAGTATTTCAAATTTTAATGATATAAAAACGTAAAAAATTAGTTAAAAAATGCTTCCTGCCATAAAAAAGGCCATCCATCTTTAATACAAAATAAAACCACGCATTCTTAAACAAACATCTGATATTAAAGGTACGTACCAAAAATCTGTAATATTAATTTTTAAAAGTGCATCGTTTTTTATTTTATTTTATTATTTTTAAATAGTATTGTTTTTTTTTAAAAAAAAACCCCAAACTCGTTAACTTTTTATGAAAAAAAAAATGTACGTTAATTGTATTTTTTAAATTTTTTTTAATATTAAAATTTTTATTTAAAATTTTTTAAAAATTTTTTAAAAAATTTTTTTAAAAAAAATGAAAATTTTTTTTTAAAAAAGGGGGCCCCCCAAGTCAAAAATTTAAACCCTTTTTTTTTTCAAACCCAAAAACCCCGGGGAAAAGAAAAAAAAAAAAAAAAATTTTAAAAAAAAATTATATATTATTATAATAAAATATATATATATATATATATATATATATATATATATATATATATATATATATATATATATATATATATATATATACAGGGTTCCGAAATGTGGGCCCTGGAATCTAAAAAAACCCAAAAATATTATGAAATTTCCCCATAAACTTTTTCTTATGCCCCTTCCCCTACGGAGATACAGGTAATAACGGACGCCCGGGAAATCGTTTATTTTTAAAAAACTTTAAAATATAGGGTAATTTAATATATTTTTTAAATGATGGGTTTAAATTTATAAGCTTTTTAAAAGAACCATTAAATCATATTTGGTTATTTATTTTTCCGGGGGCGGACTACCCCCCAATAATAGCAATTTTTTTAAACCCGTATGATAGAGGCTCAAGAATACTATTTTTTAATAGCTTTAACATAAAACTAAAAAAGGTACCTTTTATTGACATCGATAAAATCAACTGTTTACGAAAATAAAAAATTATGTTTTGGGAATTTTTTTTCAAAGGATGTTTTCTAATTGTACGTTTTCAAATTATTTTTAAAAAGGAAAATTATGAACGAATGTCCAAACGTCTTAACTTTTTAGATACAGGGGGGTAAATTTTAAAAATAAATCATTTATTATTAAAATCTGTTATACCACTTTAGATATTTTAATGATATTTGGCTAATGTATTTTGTATCCAGAAACATTTTTTTGTGTACCACATTTTTTTTTTTTTGCCAAAATAGGCAGGTCAAATTTTTTACGAACGCCACTGGGGAAATAAAAAAAAATGTGGTACACAAAAAAAGGGTTCTTTATACATAGTACATATATGCCAAATATTTAAAAAATTAAAGTGGTATTATATATAGATATTAATAATAGATGATTTATTTTTAAAAATTTACCACCCTGTATCTTAAAAGTTAAGACGTTTAAATACGTTATATGAAGTTTTCCAAAATGGCTCAAAAATTGATTCCCCCAATATTAACATACAATTAGAAAACACCCGTATAATGTAAAAAATACCAACATAATATTTTATTTCTCGTTAACAGTTGATTTTATCGATGTCAATCAAGAATACCTTTTTTTGTTTGCTTAAAGCTATCTAAAAATAATATTTTGAGCCTTTTTTCATGGGGTTAAAAAAAAATTATATTATTGTGTGGTGTAAGTCCCTGGCAAACTAAATAAGCAAATATAATTTAATGGGTTCATTTTAAGAAGACTTTCTAGTAACCATCATATTAAAAAAATTAAATTACGCCTATATTTTAAAAGTTATTTAAACAAAAAAAGATTTCCAGGGGGGGTCCGTTTGTACCTGATTCCGTAGGGGGGGCTATGGGAAAAAAAATTTTGGGGAATTTTCATAATATTTTATTTTCATTAGATTCCGAGAGATTGCCCACATATTTTGGGCCCCCTTTTTATATATATATATATATATATATATATATATATATATATATATATATATATATATATATATATATATATATATTTTTTATATATATATATATATATATATATATATATATATATATATATATATATATACTGAAAATTTTTTAAATCATATTATTCCCGATAATCATATGCTCATAAATCTTTTAAAGCATATTTGTTAGAAATTTCTAACATGCAAGTATCTTATTAGCATGCACTAAACATACGTCGAAATTCAGATGATTCCTTTGAAACTTGTTCCAGCGGAGGTACCAAACATGCTGATTCCTCACACATGCTTACTCCCAACTCTTGTGAAACTATTATAAGATCGTTTTCTTATTACCACAGCAGCATTAGCCTGCTATCTTGTAAAGTTGATTCGATTACTGACCATCTAGAATTTAAATTAAAAAATAATACAAAAATTTGCGCATTTTTCACATAGAATTAATAAGGGTAATTCTCAAGTGTAATTTTTATACATCTATTAGGCTAATTTTGAGTATGGGTTAAATACAAAAAACAAAAGAAAAATCCATTTAAAATTTGAACTAATTTTAATGGTAATGAAAACTTTAAAACAACAAAATTAAATGTTTAAATTGTACCTAGTTGTCTGCATCTCCCTATTATAAAGCACTTCTACGCGCTTATTTCAATAAGATCTTTTGCGATATTGGATTAGCAGACGCAAGCCAATTGAGTTAGCGCCGAGATTTATTACCCCTGGATTACTTTTTGTGAAGATTCGTAACTAGCGACCCAAAAAACCCCCATGTACCAAATATCAGAAATATCGGTTAATTTTTGGTCTGCTATCTTAAATTTTGTAAATCCGACCCAGTTTCATCATCAGCGACCTCAAAAACATCCATATGCCAAATTAGGTACAAATTTGTTTTTTTTTAAGTTCACCATATTGAATTTTTGACCGCCGTATTAGAACCGCAATATAGGATTTTGTTATCCAATCACACCAGCTATTAGAAGTTTCTTTAAGGTTGAATTTGAGCCCAAAAACGACCCAATAGGTTGGGTATGTTTTTTCTGAAAGCTTTTTTTTCCTTACGTTTAATTTTTTCCACCTTTCGGCCGGGTATTGGCTGACATTTTAAATTGTATATTGTGGTTATATATATATATATATATATATATATATATATATATATATATATATATATATATATATATATATATATATATATATATATATATATATATATATATATATACATATATATATACAGGTGTAAAATATATACAATGTGTTTTATTATTATTTAATATTCAAAAATTGCGAGATTAATATATAATTATAAGGTTCTGCGCTCTGTTCTTAAGCCCCGCGTTTAAGCACGAGGTCTAACATGTCGGGTTTGATACATGACGTTTGTTGACAGGTGACAAGTTTGGCCTTGAAATTATTAACGTTAACAACAAATATTCTTTGGTTGAGTTTTATTCCTTTAGGCGTAATACTAAGGCCGCAATGGTCAATTTACTATAGGGTAATCGCTAATTGATGGCCTTGATTGGAAATTACGGGTACCTTTAATTTTAAATAGCATCACTGGTATATTTTCTCCTTATTTAATAGGATATGATAATTTGAATACAGTGATATACCTTATATGTCATTTTCTGACACTGCTGTGAAATGTTATTTTTTTTTTTTTTTTTAAAAAAATTTTTAATCGCTTTTTGTTTTTTTTAAGGCTTCTCCAGATAAAGTAAAAGTTTGCAAAACCCTATTTACGATTTAAGTCATTTTCTTCCGATGCACCGACGATGAAGCGTATTCTAAAAGAGCATTTTGTTTCAAACAATTTGATGCACATAGGCGAAATTTAGGGTAAGCCTGTTTTGAAAATGCACCTTATAAATTATTATGTATATTGTTGCAAAACGATATTTGTATTGTTTTGGTGTCATTAAAACCCTTCCAGAAGTGCCGTAAAAATCAAAAGACGAATCAATTTATTTTTCTATAGCTACTTATGCCAAAACCATAGGATAGGAATTAACGTAGTCAAGGCACTCTAGACTGGAATTTAAAAAAACTAAATATTATGACGCAAAAATACAAAAAATGACCGGTGGTCATATTTAAAATTTGAAAAAAAAATTTTTTTCGATAAATGATGGTCCTACCAAAATTTTTATTTATCCTAAGAAAATCGGGTTGGCCTTTTTTTGCGTAAATTTTGGAAAATTTCCCTTTTTTTTACAAGGCGTAAAATATTGAATTGTTTCATATTTTTATTTTAACAAATTAATATTTGGCTATTTATGCTTATTATTGAATCTAACGAAAGATTGTTATTGTTTTTTTTCGTTTTTGGGTTAGATTCAAAATAAGCATCTGAACTTTGCATTTTGTAATACATATTACATTCTATTAATTTTAAACCTTGTAAATGGTATTCATTTTTAAAATACAATAATGTATCTGCAAACTCTTAATTGTGAGCAGGTATAAATAATTCCCTTCAGGCACCACGACAGATGGCTCTGTCAGTTATGCAAGATGCGGCCTGTGATTTCCAAATCTTAAAAATGGAAAATCCAAATTTTTTTAAAAAATTATTATATCAAATTTCTACTTCTTGTTCAACTGACAGCGCCCCATTGGTCGTTAAGTTTTTAAACCATACTTGTTTTTTGTAATTTTTTTTAACTATAAATTCTTTTTTTTATTATATTTCTTCATCAAAAGTCTTGTTAGTAACACGGTGGAAAACATCCACGTGCAAAAAACCAAGTTAAAGTCAATGTAGTTTAAAGAGGAATGTGAATGAAGTTTTGTTCTTCATTGCTATTAAACCTGTTTCATGTTTTCAACTCACATATGGTAAGAACTTTGTAAAAGAGAGAATTATTTTTTTTTGTTTCACTAACAAGAATCATTTTCTTTATTTTTAGATTGTCCGGGATGATGGGAAAAAGTTTTTCCGAAAGCTCGATTTTTTTCAATAAAGAGTTAATTACTTAAAGTGGCCTTTCAATTGACTGCATTTCCACTACTCTGGTTTCAGATTTTTCTTTAACTAGTCAGTCACGACTACCCTTCCTCTTTTTTATATATATATATATATAAAAAAAAATTTTTTATATATATATATATATATATATATAGGTCACTGTGGATTTGGGGACCTTTGAGGATGATTTTGGGGGGGTTGCAGGCGTTTTCGGGTTTTGTGCCCTAAAAGACCTTTGATCAGCGTGTTAAGAACTATCACTATGCAAAGTTTGAAAACAATTGGCCAAAATTCATTTTCCATAAAAAAATTGCAAGATCCTTTAAAGTGCGTTTATCTCGAGAACGGCTGCTCCTAGAGACTTAAATAATGTATACATTTTTGATGCAGATGGATTTATAGTAACTTATTTTTTAATAAGCAGGTCCATATTTTAAGCTTAAAAAAAGTTACGACATCTAAAACAAGCGAGGTAGGCCGTAGCTGGCGCCCTCTAGTAGCAACATGAAAAGCGTGGACAAATTTAAGTTTCTCGCCTCAAAAAACCCCCAGATCCCAAATTTTGTACCGCTAGGTCATTTGGTTAAAGAATTATTAAGAAAAACGAAAGCAAAATTAAAAGTTTAAACCCTGTATCTTGTTATTATCAACTTCTGATAAGCAATTTACGTAAAATTGCATTATTTCGATCTAAGGAATTGCTGTTGCTCTGTGTCCCATTACTTTTGGGGAAAACAACAACATGTAAAAATATTAAATATTATTTATATATATAATTTATAATAATATATATATATATATTATATATATAGTAATATATCTATTATATATATATATTACATATATATATATATATATATATATATATATACATATATATATATATATATATATATATATATATATATATATATATATATATATATATATATATATATATATATATATATATATATATATATATATATATATATATTATCTTAATAATATGCCATGTAATAAACAATAAAAAATAGTTGAAGTGCAGTACATAGACATATTTTAATGAAAAGAGATCAAATAAACTACTTTTTGAGGACTAACTTTTGGTTTTACATAAAAGTAACTAAAACTCCGGGCCACAACATGATGGTAATGTATGTTTTATTGTTCTTGGAAATGATTATCGTCTCTATAAGCTCACATTTTGTCAATTTCTGTGCTTATTGACTACTTTTATTGTAATGGATTAAACCAAAACTTGCTGGGGCTACTATATTAAAATAACTAGAATACAGACAAATGCAAGTCATGTACAAAAATTATGTAAAATATTGCCATTTAGCTCAAATATATAATTTGCCTATAAGATCGCAAAATATGAAACATATTCAATATTTTACGCACTTGTAAAATTCTGATGTCAATTTTTGCTAATTTAAGGCAAAACAGGCCATACCAGGTGTTTTTTAGGATAATATATAAATTTGGTAGGTACGTCAGTCTAGTTTGAGCGGAAATGAATATTTCTTTCAAATTTTAAATATGACCACCGGTCATTTTTTGTTTTTTGCATCATAATATTTAGTTTTTTTAAATTCCAGTCTAGAGTGTCTTGACTACGTTAATTCCTATCCTATGATTTTGGCATAAGTAGCTATAGAAAAATAAATTGATTCGTCTTTTGTTTTTTACGGCGTTTCTGGACGGGTTTTAATGACACCAAAACAATACAAATATCGTTTTGCAACAATATACATAATAATTTATTAGGTGCATTTTGAAAACAGTCTTACCCTAAATTCCACCTATGTGCACCAAATTATTTGAAACAAAATGCTCTTTTATACGCTAATATGCGAATACGCTAATGAGCCATCCTCGTTGCATCGGAAGAAAATGACTTAAACCATAAATAGGATTTTGCAAACTTTTACTTTGTCTGGAGAAACCTTAAAAAAAACAAAAAGCGATTAAAATTATTTTTTCGTGGATAGCTGAATTAAATCCACTCTAGAGTAAAATTTAAAAAAAAACATTTCACAGCAGTGTCAGAAAATGACATATAAGGTATATCACTGTATTCAAATTATCATATCATATTAAATAAGGAGAAAATATACCAGTGATGCTATTTAAAATTAAAAGGTACCAGTAATTTCCAGTCAAGACCAGTGACACAACACAACTGAATAGGTCAAAAAATGTCAAATATCAATATAAGAAACTATTTTTTTTTATATTAAACTTTTATTCCTATTGTAGGGCATTCTTTTTAAATATTTTTATCGGTAATTTGACATAAAAATTCAGGGACGTAGATCCCAAAAAAATATATTAAATGTTACCCCTATGGTTTATAAGGCATGTTTTATAAACAAAATTATTACTACTTTAATTTAAAATAATTTTATATATTATGATCACATCTGTATATTTTTTAATTATTTTCATTTAATTTGCGTTGCCTTTGCCTCTTCTTGTATGATTACATATACAGTTTTATAAAATACTTTTATTCAGATTTATTGTGAAAATATATTGCTAAAAAAGTTTCTTTCTAACTTTAAATCTATAAAAATTATTTTTTCCAAAATGGTATTGTCAGCTAGGGTTACTTTTATTCATTTTGGTAAGAATTAGTTAATTTTTTTTGCTATATTTACCAACATATAATTTAAGTTTTCTAATCGTTCTTGTCCACTTTTAGGTAATGAATTTAAAATTTTGTTTTTTCCAATTTTTCTCACTTCTTTACAAAAATTAAAAAATGAAAAAAATTTAAGGCGTCAAAAATTAAAAAAAGAAAAAAATTTAAGAAATTTAATAACTTACCTATTGTACCCTGCATAGCACTCCTATTCACTTTCGGGTCTTGCAAGTTTATTTACTTTTAAATAATTAAAAATTGGATTATAAATGGTATATTTTGGTTCAACGTTTTGCCGTTTTACTCAGAAGAATCTCCGAAATCAGTAGGTATCAATAATTTAACAAAAAAAAAAAAATACAGAAAACCGTATACGGTATATTTACAAATTATTATTGTATTCTTTGTACATTTGGTAATAAATTTATCAGTCTATCTATTATCATTTAGTTATTTGAAATTAACAATACTATTAATTTGGAAATGAGTACTGAATAGTATTCCACCTCAATTTTTTTATGCGATCCTTTTTAAATTGCCCTACTAATGATATAAATGCATGTTGCCATGGCGCCACCTGGTGCCATATTGTTTAAACCAATTTTTTCATATTCTTTATTAAAATACAAGTAAAAAAGGTCTCATAACTTTTTCAATAAAGTTAATATTTTTGAAGATATGAATTTTTAAAGGTTCGAAAAATCTCAAATTTGGTTGCTTTTGATCCATAAAAATATTTGTAAAAAAAAAGAATAAAATATAAAAACATTTTTTTTATTCTCTATACAATAGTTAATAATATCCTTAATTGAGATTTTCAAAAAAATTCATTGTTTATACCCGTTTTTTGATTGTTTTGTTACGCGCGCTAACAACTAAAATAAAGCTACGTATTTAAATAAATAATAAGTGAAAACAAAACTACTTATACAGATTACCATATAAAACCACATTGAATATATATCTTAACCTCTACTGTAATAAGTTTGTCTTACTGCTGTACAGGGTGTTCCAAATTGGTGCCTTATCATTGGGATCTCGGAAACTTGAAGAGATGCGATGTCAGTTAAATAAAGGCAAAGTTGCGCAATTTGATGTTCATCTAAATGCCACCTTAAAAGTTTAAAAATTTCGAATACTTTCAAAGACTTTTGGAAAAAACCGAATATTCCCGATTTTATTTTTATTTTATTATGACCATTTAAAAAGATATAACAAAATAAATTGTACATTCTTATTGCTAGTTTCTGTTTTACAAGAGAGTGTTATTGGATTAACACACCGACAACGTCTGTGAGTTGTCATCATCAACTTTGTTTTTTTTTTAATACGGTCCTCGATTTTTATTACGGATTTTTTAAGCTTGCAAGGTCCCAAAACCAATAATGTATGGCACTTATTCGAAAAAATCATAATAATGGCAATTTCCTTAAGAAATCATGTGTAGAGAAAAACAGAGATTCGATTTTAGAACAAATAATAATACATTTCATAGTCATTTTTTTGTGTAGTTAAATTTTCAATTCGACGGTTAGTTTTGAGCAACCATTATTATCTTTATTTTTAAAAATATATCGTATCTCTTCAAGTTTCCGCGATCCCAATAATAAGGCTCCAATTTGGGACACCCTGTACAGTAGTATGATAAACTTATTACAGTGGAGGTTAAGATTTGTTCTATGTGATTTTGTATGGTAATTTGTATAAGTAGTTTTGTTTTCACTTATTATTTATTTAAAAAGTAGCTTTATTTTACCTGTGAGCGCGCGTAATAAACAATCAAAAAACAGATATAAACTATGAAATTTTTTAAAACCTTAATTAAACATTTTTTAAATTTTATTCTTTTTTTATAAAAATATACTTTTTATGGGTCAGAAGTATCCAAATCTGAGATTTTTCTAACCTTTAAAAATTCATATCTCCAAAAATATTAACTTTATCGTAAAAAGTCATAAAACCTTTTTTACTTGTATATCAATAAAGAATATATACCAAAAACTGTCCAGTTGGAAAATAACAATTCCTTGCAATTATTTAAACAATTGTGGTTTAAACAATATGGCACCAGGTGGCCCCATGGCAACATGCATTTGTATCATCAGTAGGGCCATTTAAAGAGGTTTGTATAAAAACATTGAGGTGGAAAAGTTTGTGGTAATTATGCGCCCATTTCTCCTAGTCTAAATACAAATTCCCTATTTTCTTAATGTTTTTAAATTTCTTTTAGTATATTTTGCATCACTACAATAAAAATATAAATACTTGCTTTAAAATAAATTATGTCGAGAACTATACCTGCAAACTTCCGTACGCTTCTGTCAGCAAATCCAATGAAACATCATGGGTCACACTACCGGCCGGCAATATTGATCCAGAGGCAAGTTTCTGTTTAATCAATAACGGAAAAGAGGGCACATTTTAAAGATGATGTTGAGTAACACTCCCAATATACCTATTTAATTTATACAAAGTTTCTTTGTTTTATGTACTATGTACTTTCTAAATGGGTAAATTTGGTTACAAAAACTTAACCGGCATATTTTACTGTTTTCGCAAGCAGTGTTGTATTGCTACTGAAAACACTTTAACAAGTAACAGCTGCATATCGTATCTATAATTATTATGAACGAAGCGGCGCGGCCGTCAGCTCGTGGAATGTTTTCAACTTAGCTAATTTCCTTAATTGCGTTTAAACCAAAACATATTTTTTAACAGTTTAAGATGTGTTATAATTGCAATTATGCCAATTTTCAAATCCATAGGATTTTTAAAGTCTAGATCTTATTTTCTACTTTAAAACTAAATTTAAGTGTCCCGTAAACTTGAAGACTTGGGACCGACTTAAAAAATAAAATATAAACTCCTCACAATTTTGACAAAAAGAAAAATTTTAAATAGTTAAGGGCATGTTTAACCACATGTATTAACTAGGGGTTCGGTAAGATCATTTAGACTTATTGCGCTTCAGTTTTATAGTAATTGTTTATTTAATAAGTTTAAAATAAGCAAATTTTAGGCTAAGGTCACAAAAATTTACTTTTGCTACAGTGCATTATCAAAAACAGCGCAGCATAAATGTAGCATGTAGCAACGTCAACTGAATTTTTCAATGTGGATGACATTACTCAGACGTTAATAGGAATAGTTCAGTTATCAATATTAATACAGGAAATGAAGCATTTTGGCTCGGATTTTTTTCGTCCTACATGGATTTACCTGAAATTTTTACAGAAGGTAGGGAATAGCCCAAGGTTCAAAGTTTATATTATGCCGAGAGGTGCCTCTATCCTGGGGTGGTTACCACCTCATCTTGGGGGTGAAAATTTGTTATTACATTTTAACTACAGGAATCGATGAAGAAAGTAATTGTAATTAAAAAATGTTTTGTACATTTTTTCCGTAATACTAATAGTTATTCGCGATTAAAAGTAATATTTTTTTGACGAAAAAATCGACGTTTTTAATGGTTTTTTTGGGAATAACTTTAAAAATATTTATTTTATTAAAAAAAAACTGTAGAAAGAAAAATTAAATCTAATAAAAATTTTTTTTTTTAAATTTATATTTTCTCTACAACCAATACGACCCGAGCTACGGCTTGTTAATGGTTAGCTTTTGTTCGTCAAATGCTAAATTTTAAAAATTTAAAGTCAACGTGACTTTGCATTTTTCAAGAAAAAATTAAAAGATTTATTTTAAAGTATATAATTAGACCTTTTTTTTAAAAAAGCTCGCATAAAAATTGAGCGAGTTATGATAAAAATAGGGGCGGTCCCTACTTTTTTCTACGAAAAAATCAGTGAGGACAACCCCCTAATTCCCCCGCTTATTAAAATTGGGCTTTACCCTTTTGTGATTTTTTTATATATGTACTATTAATACATTTTAGAAGTGTGACCAACTTTAAACGCTTAATTTAAAAAAAAAATGAGCTTTAAGTAAAAAACGATTTCCCGCAATTTCGTAAAAAAGCCCTTATCTTCAAAATAACTTCAACAATACTGCAAATACGAAAAAAATGCTAAAGTACCGAATTGTAGCTTTTTTGATTACAAAGATTTTCTTTTTTTATATTTTTCGGTACAATAAATATTTGGCGAGATTTGAACATTTAAAGCCTCTATTCACGAGCGAGCACCTCCTTATTTGAGCCCTTTAAACTCATCCTATCACAAAACTAAGGGATTTAATTTACATAGCCTTGTAGCTCTTAAAAAAACCATACAAAATCATTTTTAAAAAAACATTTTTTTTTTCGAATAATTCAAATAGCCCACTTTGGAATATAAGAATCTATATAAGCGGTAGACTTTATATTTTTACCGGTGTAATTTTTTAATGTTATTCTACTTTTTTTATTTTTATCTATTATATTAGTTTATAAGAATGGCAATGTTGTAAGGGGTGGTTTTTAAGGAATGAAAATTTGCAAAATAATAAAAATGGTAATATTTCAGTCCGTAATATGCTTAATTAATAAATCTGCCAAGCTATTCTTTTTTTTTTTTTTGGAGTAAATCACTTTTTTTTTTTAAATTAAGTTTAAATAGGGGTTGGTTTATGAGGTTAAAAAATTGCAAAATAATATTAGTTCATATTTTAAGCAACAGCAATCTAAAATTTGATCACTATGATAAATTAATCATTTTTTAGGGTTTTTTTAAATTAAGCTCTTACAAGGGTTAATTTTTAAGGATTGAAATATTCTGAAATAGTATTTCAAAGCATCTAATCTAAACTAATCCAAACCAAATTTTACCCATCTTAAGGTTTAAAATGTTATTTTATAAGTTTTGACAATTAGGAGTAGTTTTCACCGTTAAAAAACAAACAGCGCACATCACCATGATATAGAATTTGAGGTAAAGGGAAAGATGAGCCTAATTCCAAATTTTTATGCGAATCGATGCTGGACAAAAAAATTGCTGTTTTGCCATTTTTTTAGCTTTATTGCCGAGACTATATGTATTATCAAATCCTTTTAATTTGTCAAAAATATTTTTCTTTGTTAAGTAGTGTAAGGTAGTTAAATATTTATTATACCGTAAACTATTAAAATAATTTTCTACAATATAAGCGTCATTAAAAAATTTTAGATAGAAAAGAAACATTTTTTTTGTAATTTCGTTATTAAGGGTGATTTTTAAGGGTTGAAACGTTACAAATTTAATGTAAGTTATAACTCACAGCAATAAATTATTCTCCATATTAAGCATTGATTTTAATTTACATAATGTCTATTTCTATGGTTTTTACCCCCTAAAAATAAAAAGCACACTTTAAGCATATATAAATTTTGATCTTGAGGGGGAAAGCAACCTACTTCCACATTTTCATTAAAATTGAAATTGTACAAAAAAATCCGGAGGTTAAACACCTTTTTTCTCCCCACACACAGTACTATATCATAAAGATGAAAAAGAAATACATAACTTCCTTACTAAAAAAATTACGTGGGAAATATTAATTCATATATGTGGACTATGTCTGAGGATTTATGATTATAAAAAATATTTGAATGCTATAATAGAATGGCTTCAATGGCGAATCGGACACGACAAACCGTTTCTTATTTTTGGTCCAATCTTTTACCCAAATCTTTTTATGGTAGGTACGTCATCAGCGTGTTCTTCGTGGAATAACTAAATAAATAAGCCGCGCCTATTTTTTCTGATTACTAACATCCATATTTTGTTATAATTTCTTCATTTGTTTTTTTTTATAGTTCCTTCATTATATACACCCTACCAAGTCAAAGTATTAAGAATTGCTGCATGCAGGTTTTAAATAAAAGTTGCATGATAAAAAAACGTAAACATTATCGCTACTCTCCTTAATATTGCAGTTTTCAAAGGCAAAACTACTTGGAAATACTGCATACTTCGAGCTACTTTCTTTGTTTGTGTGGACCCAATACGTAACATTTGCTGCTGGAGTCTCAAAACTGCGCAGCAAATGTAGCTGTGTATGACCTTAACTTTCGTCTAACTTTACTAACTGCTCATCGATGCGACCTTTAAGTTATTAGAACTTCTAAAACCGGTCAAGAGCAAGTCGGGCTAGCGCTATCGCAGGTTTCAGTAACAACACTTTATCAGCAAACAAATGATCGATCAAAGCTTACTAAAAATGTTTTTAAACATTTTAAAACTTTTTTTATCTATACTGCACAGTTTTGGTAGTAAATAATTTTTTATAGTGCAGGCGCCAAAAGAAGTTGAATATGCAAAATGTGAGGACCGGCAACTATGCTTACATTCTTTTACCTGAGACACCACAGCTATCTGCTGTGGAGACACCAAACAAACGAAAAACCCATGTTGCCGGTAGCTAGAAAGTAAAAAAATTTAAAAAAATTTCGAAAAGAAATCAATTTTGGTACGTAGAATTGAAAAATAAAAACTTTTTGCCTCTTGACGATTTGGTAAAAATATTAAAATTTGACAGCTGTTATTTGGAAACTATCATTTGGCGTGTAGATAGTTTAAAAATTCATAGGAACTTTATTGTACGTCTTGGCGTTTTAGGTATATGTACGTGACAATTTAGTATACAAGGTGGCTCATAAAAAAGTTGTCATTTTTTTGGAATTTTTCAATTTGCATAAGCGGTATCAAATCGGGAGGGTCAAAAACCCCTTACCCCAAATTTTCAGAAAAATCGGAGGATTTTTTTTTACTCTTCAGCTGTCAAACGAAGCCAGCGATTAATATTTTTTATTCGATTTTTGATAAATTAATTATGCAGTTGGATAGAGAAATAAAAATAGAAAGAATTTTGCTTCTTGAAATATTCTATAGCTCGCTCCAAGACGCGAACTTTTTTGAAAATCGGTGAAGGAATGCGAGATTGATGGTCGAGAAAACAATGTTGCACCGGCTTTTGGAAAGGTAAAACAGTGTGAAAAAATATTTTGATATATTTTATATCAATATTTTTTGTCTTTTTCATTTGATAAATTATAATAACATTTGCTTTTTGGTATTAAATAGTTCTTTTTGTCAAGAGTTCTTGTTGGTGACGAAAAATGCATTTTCAAGGTTTGTAGAGAATTTCGGTTTGCTCTAAAAAGCTTTTTTTAATTATTGTGTTTTTTTTACAATTGACTAGATACTTTAATCATAACAAACAATTGAATATTGTCATTTAAACAATTATTAAAATAGTTTCAAAGCATTTATTCAGTCTATTTACTTGGTATCTAAAGGGGTATGGAATAAAAATTAAATGGACCAACAAAGCTCCTGGCAACATCCAGAAGTATATTCTGCAAGCTTTTCTGAGTTCAAAAATTTACAGAATGCGGTCCTCTTATTTTTTACACTCAACCCCATCCAGACCCCGGTCTGTTATCAAGTAATAGTTAAATAGGTTTTATATAATAAATGTTCTCACATTTAATTACCACATCCCGAATATGTTAAAACAATGGACACAACAACACGTCTTAAAATAAAATTAAACAAGTAAAAAATGTGTCACAAATAACTTATTTTAAGTCTAATTGGTAAAAAAAACAACTTTCTAAACAAACATCTGCCAAAAATGACAATTGTAAACTAGCTTGGCACCTTAATTAAATCTGTCATACCAATCATCCTTGAGATATAATTCCTTTTTAATATCAACTGTGAAAATTACATTTGTTAAAAAGTACAGAAGTTAAAATTAACATTTGCCTTACATTATCTGTTAAAAATTTGACAATGGTATATTACAAAAATTAATTTCCTTGAACAATTGGAATTATTCTCTTATAATATATATATATATATATATATATATATATATATATATATATATATATATATATATATATATATATATATATATATATATATATCCTTTACTAAACAATCTGTAAAAATTAAAGCCTTATGTTTTGGCAATTTGGTTCAATTTGGTTGACTTGTTCTTTAAAATATTTTTTTAAAAACTTTGACCTAAAAAACCTTTGCGGTGCACATCTTCCACATTTATCAGAGTTTTTCTAGTCAATTATTTTAGCAAATTGGGTTTAGTTCGATTTATCGGTTATTGTTTATATAAGTATTTGACATGACCCACACAATCCAATAGAAATTAAAAATTTACTCATTTTTTAAGAAATTTGGTTCGTTTTGGGCACTTGTATGCTGTTGAAATCGTAACACACGAATTGGACCAGTAAGACAACAGAAAAACAAACCCATTTTTTAAATCTATTTTGTAATCTGTTCATGCAAACAATTATTTTCCTATTCCTTACTGCCCATATGGTCAAATAATGGAAAAGTAAAAATGAATTAAAAAAAGGTTGCATAAGATAGGCTATTTGGAAAATATGTTTAAAATAATGTTTTCCGAAGCGTTTTTTACGTCCTTTGACTATGTTCCAAAATAAATTATGCCGCCGAAACAGTTTAAACATTACTTTATTTTTGCACTCAAAATGTAATTTTATTGATAACACCGGCACACAAAAAAAAATTTGTTTGTACATTTGACCGGACCCACCTACGGACATGTATCCAAATTTAAAGTCCGTTTTGCCCGGTCACCCTCCAGATTTGAGTAAATATTTTTTTATCGCTGTGAGTGCAGTTTTTCGCATTTTTTTGGGATTTTGCATTTTATCAAATCTGGAGTGTGACCGGGCAAAACGAACTTTAAATTTGGATTCAGCGGGTCGAAATACATATCCGTAGGTGGGTCCGTTCAAAAGTACTAACAACTTTTTTATCGTTGTGACTGCAGACTGCAGTTTTTACAATTTTTTTTGTTTCTTTTTGCACTTTACTTAAATCTGGAGGGTGACTGGGCCAAACGGACTTCAAATTCGGATTCAGCGTGTCGAAATACATGTCCGTAGGTGGGTCCGGTTAAATGTACAAACAACTTTTTTGTGTGCCGGTTGTCTCCTACGGGGGTGAACCGGTGTACGAGGCGAGCTTGTGGGGTCATTAATGGTTCTTCTCGGAACCCTTCGCTCGGCCTCCGTGTCCCCATTTTTCTTTCGGCTAGCTCAGTCTTGGTGGTAGGCATGAGCCCCTTGTGGTTTCCCCGTTGGAGCTCTGGTGTCGAAGCGTCCTTAATTCCCGGATCGGCAGTGTCGGGAAGTGCAGTAATATTCAAATTGAGATTTAGAGGCTTTAAAGCTCTCTTATCGTGGCTCCTTGTAGTCCTAGTCGGAGTCCTTCGGGTTGCTACACTTTTCTTTGTTTATAAGTTTTACCGTGAGTACCATCCTGGATAACTTCACGGAATGATACCTGGGTTCCTGTTAAATTAAATGAAATTCCCCTGGGCCTTGGTATCCCTAGGTATGCTGTTTCCAAATATATAAACTTAATTACAAAATTCACGTCCGGTGTCTTAATTATTATCCCAGTTTTTATCCCGGGTACCGTTGGGTACCGCCCTTGAAATAATTATAAAATGGTTCCTTATCCCTGGTACTAAATTAAAATATTAACTGCGAGGTCGGTAATCCTCAGTGTTACCTCCTATGTAATTATTTATTGAAATTAAATCCTGAAAATCCGTTTATTCCCATTTTATTCCCTTAACGGTCTATATCCCTTGTGGGTCAATGTGTAGTTTAATTCTTCTAATAATTCCGTATTATTTATCCCAAACCTGGACCTCGGTAGTCCCAGGTATCTGTCAGTAATCTCATAAAATACTTTTAAAATTCCCAATTATTCCTTTTTTTCTGTAATTTCCCAGATTGACGGGCTATGACGTTCCCTTAAATTAATCCCAATGGGGCCCTTGATCCTTCCCCTTAATAAATAAAATACCCCGGGCTTCGGTAGTCCCGGGTATCCCGTGTTAAATTAAGGTTGAAATAAAAGTTCCCAAAATGTGCTATTTTTTAGCACTAAGTCCCAATCTAGCTTCTTCTTTTAAATCGATGGGAACAAAGGTGCCGTCCGTCTTAGTGCAATGACGGCAGCATCCTCCGTTCCAGGCTATAAATAAAAATCATTCAGGAGGGCCGAGCTTGCTATGAGACGGATCAACCTCCTAAAGCTTCCGGGACGCCGAGCTTGCTAAGAGACGGCAGTCACCGGGTAAATACGATTTTCTATGAAGTTCCTGAAATGGAAATATGATTTTCTTTAAACTTTCCTAAAAAGGGAACACCAGGGAGCGCCGAGCTTACTATGAGTCGGTACTACCTCCGGGTTACAGCTGCCTTAATATTCTAAAAAGAATATATATTATTCTTGAAAAAGAATATTATAAAATAAAACTACAATTTCCATTTCTACGTGCTCCAAAACCACGTTCACCACTTCGCCTCGATAAACAAAAAACGAAATCAATAAATGGCAGCGACTTTCGCAAAAGAATAACAAAAATACTTATAACAAAAATAATTAAACAAAAAAAAATATTAAACTTCCTCTGAAGTATTATATTTAAAACCGAAATTTAAAACCTGGGAGGCCGATCTTACTATGAGTCGGCATTCTCCAGGTATCTAAGTCGATGTGATCCTCTTGATCACCAAAACTCGACTGACGACGACCTCTCTCTGACTGCGAAAGTCGTGGGTATTTATAGATTCCGTGGCACGGTGATTGACAAACATGTTAAGAAAGCATACAGTCATAGTAGCTAATTACACCGGCACACAAAAAAAAGTTGTACGTACATTTGACCGGACCCACCTACGGACAGGTATTTCGACACGCTGAATCCAAATTTGAAGTCCGTTTGGCCCGGGCACCCTCCAGATTTAAGTAAAGTGCAAAAAAACTTTTAAAAAAATGTAAAAAAACTGCAGTCACAACGATATAAAAAAAGTCATTTGTACTTTTGACCGGACCCACCTACGGACATGTAATTCCCGATTATCCTCCAGATTTGAGTAAAATGCAAAATCAAAAAAAAAATGCGAAAAACTGCAGCCACAGCGATATTAAAAATATTTACTTAAATCTGGAGGGCGACCGGGCGAAACGGACTTCAAACTCGGAGTCAGCGGATCGAAATACATGTCCGTAGGTGGGTCCGGTCAAATGTACAAACAATTTTTTTTTGTGTGCCGATGTAATAAGTTATAAAGATGTTCTATATTGTTGTAGCGGTTTCATTTTTTTATAATTTTTTGTTCAGTTTACTTACCAGAAAAGTTTTTAGACAATGGGACAGCTTCACTCCTGGTCAGCCCTATCGACACTTGACTGTTCTTGCTTTAGTTAGAGCGTAGCTGCAATTTTTCAATACTGCACTTTCTTGACAAATCCTTTTTTTTTATTTTAACCTACATATTTTATTTAAACTTCCTATCAAATAATGTCACGTTAAATCGACTGGCAAAGGTATAAATGCATAACGGATTGTTTTACGTTTTAAAATATTAAGGATTTCCATCGCGACTTTTTTAAAAGCTATTTTGATTTGTTAATTAAAAAGATATAATGCTTTATTTAGGGGTTATATACAGTTAACACTTTTTTAAATTTTATTTTCGTAATGTACAGTGTGGCGCTTTTCGATGGATTTTTAAGGTATTGGGAAAACTATAAGATATTTGATGTTAATCTGATGGCATGTTTGATTTTCAAAACAACTGCAATGGTAAAAAAAAGCATTGCTGCTCACTTGATTAGTCTCGAAGATACGGCGCGTTTTTTAAATTTTGAAGATTTTAGTACTCTGTATCTCAGTTGTTAGTAAGGGTTAAAAAAAATGTAAGTACTATATTTATGTGGAATTTTACGAAAAAGCCTTAGGCCTTCTTAACCATTTTGATCAATTAAGATTTCTTAAAGTTATAATTGCAATTTTAATTAACTAAGTACGAATTTTGTTTAGTAGAATGCATGTTGACTTAAAAAATTATGATCACTGTTTTGTATAATATTTAAGAAAGAAATAAGAATCACATAGTACAAGTCTGGCCAATACACCAGTTTGTAAGGCCATCATACCAAAAAAAAAATAGTACAAGCCTTTTGTGTTCTTTAATTTTGATTTAAATGAAATGAAGTTCGAAAACTTTAAAATACGTGGACAAAAATATCGAATAATCTGCTTGCACCATCTAAAATTCGTTCTTAAGGGTCCTTTAACTTTTAGTTTAGGATTTTCTGTACTTAATGACCCCCTAAGTTATTTTACGTTGACATCTGATAAAAATTTTGTTTAATTATTTTTTGTTTATAGTTTGAAATAGTAAGTTTGTAAAAACCATAGTAAAAATTACGTAAAAACGGTTTTTTAAACGATGATAATTTAGATTTTGATATCATAAATGCGATATTAAATAAAATTCCAAGAAAAAATTACGAACTGTCAATTTTAATTACTTACTTATGTCATTTTTTCGGTTTATATTGATCTTTTTTTATTTTTTTAGGGATTGCTCTAATATTTTCAGAAAAAGCCATTTTAAGGAGACGGATAATTTAACGTTTTTTTTGAAGGTTTAAAAGATTAACAAAGCCAACAGTGCTCGAAGATGAGCTTGACATTGAAAATGACAAGTTTGTATTAGCCTTTAAATTTTAAATATTTACTTGCAGATTAGAAATAATATTTAAATTCGATTACATAAATATTTTTTTTAATTGCGTGTTTATATCTCAAAACTATTGACAATAATTGTTCCCTTTTTATAACCGTAATGTAAGGAGCCCGTGATCTTTTCCTTTCCATTTTGTTTTAAATTTTACAACAAAGAAAAAAACACAAACTAACGACCGATTTTGTATTTTAATGTCCACAAAATAAAAAAAAAGTTTTAAAAGTTGATAAAAACTTGTAAACGTATTTACTATCATAAAAGTATACGAGCCAGTTAATAACTTCAACTCGGGAAAGTTATTTTTAAAAAATGTATTTTATTACTCGAAAGATGTACAAGAACTGAAGCTTAAAAGTGATTTTACATATATTTATAATATTTGTTTTGCTGATACAGCTGGGAACATACTAGTCTAAAATCGAAGAAAAGCGTGTAATTAAGCAACGTAGCAAATCTCACGGGAATGTAACTCCTCCCCTCATAAGTTGAAAGCACATTCTAAAAGGGATGTGTTTACAAAATTTTTTATTTTTAGAAAATATTTATTTTTAATATCTAATTTTACCGGGATCGAAGCTTTCTTAGATCTTTTTACAATTTTAAAATATAAAAGAGAAATAATAATTAATGTTATAATAATATATAATAATATTGTCCAAAAACTTGTTCGATCGGTATAGATCACTGACGTCATTTTTTGGAGGTCTTATTTGTGTTTTCTAAGGGTTGATTGGATGTCTTTGGTGGCTTCCAAATTCACGTAGTTGAGGTCCATGGCAGGAAAGCCCAAAATCTTCGGTTTGCGTTCGATTAGACTCAAATTTAATATAGGTATAATGACTTTGGAGAAATCTAATCGACTTAGTTTATATGTTTCAAATATTATTGATTTTATTCGAACTTTGCAATTCATTGACGATTCTAACAGGTAAGAACCAAACAGTGGAATGTTTTCTTCGGTTTCTTTGCATTTTACGATACTTATTGAACGGCTTGGTATAGTTATAAGCCATTTTTCATTGGTGATTTTTGTTTATTGAATTTCGTGTAATTGTGTATTGAACAGGTGGCAAGCTGATACATTGGTATGGTGCTTGATGAGCTGTACTGCGCAAGACGGGCTGTCTTCTATAGAGGCGGTCCTGGATTCTTTGCACAGATAGTTTTGAGACTGGATTTCCAGACATTTTTGGTCCGTGTAAGCGTATTTCTTGTTACCTAGTGCTAGGTAGGGCTTAAAGGGTATATTGACGAGGAACGATTGATTATTGGGAATCGGTAAAGGAAATAAATTGAAATATTGATGTTTCCGATACAACATGTGGTAATTCTAATATAAATACAATGTTATGATCTTTTAAAAAGCTTTTAATTGTTATTATTTTTTCGAAATTAAGAATATTTTGCAAATTTGGTTCAAGAGGTAATTTATCTCTAGTTAAATGATTATTTAAATTTTTTATTTCGGTTAGCAATTCGTTAGGTTTGATTATTGAGTTATGCAGTGCATTAATTTTTGCAAAAGTAATTGCAACTTCGATTTTAGTAAGAATATCGTATATTGATTTTGAAAATTAGTGTAACTTGATTAATTATTGTGTGTGTTAAGTAATATTGATGAAAATCAGTTTAATCTAAATCAATTTTTTTTATTATTTCTTCAATTTGAAGAATACGTGATTTTAAGATGTTTTCGTTATGTGTGATGTTCGATATTATAATTTTAAATTTGTTAATTGATGAATCCAAGAGTGTTATTTGGTTTATAGCATCAATTTTTAATTGATTTTGATTATTTTGTATTTTTCTTATTTTTGCGTCAATTTGTTCCGCGTCGTTTTGGTCTAGATTTCCAGTTATGCATTTTATAAATGAGCCTAAAGGGTTAAATAGGCCTCTTTTATTTTTGTAATAAGTCTTTGTCGGGATAATTTGTTCTATTAGATTTCCTATGTGTTTTTCGCGTGTATATAGTGAAGTAAGAGTGTTAGAATTACAGATTTAATATCCTACGGACAAGATGGGTAACGTTCTATTTAAATGCGTTATAGGGAGGTGGCGCAATCATAAATAAGGAATACGTTGACATACGTAAAGAAAGTCTTTTAGAGATAGAGATTTCCATAGGCGTAACAATTAAAATTTCGAGAGTTAATTGTTCACATAATATGTATTTCTAATTATAAGAATTTTAATTACACCTATGAAAGGATATGGATTTGATTACTTACTTATTTAACAAGAACTATTCTAGATATCTGTGTTTCATTAAAAACAGGTAGTAGGTTTATTGCATAAATTAAACAACAATGCACCACAAATTAAACTTTATTAAATGGGCATATTTATTATTGGTTTTCATACAATATTAAATGAGTTAACATGCTTCTTACTCTGTTTTTAACAAGATCTGATTTTTTCCTTGTTTCATGATGAAATCGAATGGTGAAATATCTTTTTAAAATCAATTTTACTAATGATAATTGGTGATTATCCAAAAAATCATCATCAAAAATATGATCACTAAATTCATTAAAAAAATTTTGGGGTAAAACGTTGATTGTTTTATTAACTATAGCGTTCATTACTTCACTAGAATGGGAGGATAATATTACATTTTGATTCTGTCGCAATACTTTTTCACCCCATGTGCATATTTCACAAACAAATTTTGACGCTCGTACTAAATTTCCAAAAGTTTATCTCCTTTGTAAAAAAGATATTGATTCGTGGGTTTCTAAGGGGCAGATACATTTAGAGCATGTTATACATTTTTTTAAACATTTGACAACAAACCCAGCAATATATACAATAACATCATTAATAAAAGATGATAACTGCCATCCTGACAAGGAAAAGAAATCAAGGCTATCAAGCTGTTCGCAAAGTTTTTTGTATTCTTCGCAACTTTCTAGATCTTATTTTTCGTCATTTAAAGTAATTTTTCTACTACTAACATTTAGTATCAAGGTTTCATCCAAATTAATAGCATTTGCTGTATCTGCTCCCCTCACCCCTCTTGAAATTAAAAGTTTTTTGTAAGCAGAAGTAAACTGGCGACATGTAGGATTATTATTAAATCCATGCAAACTTCTTACTGAACTGAAAAGTGTCTCCAAATGGTCCTGACTAAATTTGTAACCTAATAAAAATTTTAAATTTCCCTCAATGACGTATTTGTCATATATGTTTTGAAACTTTCCATTCCAAAAGGAAACCAGAAAACCAGTTTTCTTATTCCAGTATAGGTTTATTATTTAAATATAAATTTATTATATAGTTTTTCATTTCAGAAAATTTATTAAAAAACTCGGGTACTGTTTCTTGGCACAATGCTTTTTTATAAAAATATTTGGC
Source organism: Listronotus oregonensis (assembly GCA_019359885.1). Lineage (NCBI taxonomy): Eukaryota > Metazoa > Arthropoda > Insecta > Coleoptera > Curculionidae > Listronotus > Listronotus oregonensis. Next base: position 64,573 of record JAHBCN010002400.1, on the reverse strand, counting down.
AAATTTTGACCTAGAATTTAAGATATCAAAAACATCATTAAAAAGTAGACAAAATTTGACAGTTTCCGCAGCTCCTTTAAATTTTTCTATTTTTAAGTCTTTTTCTAAAAAGGTGAGGGCATCAGATACACTCCTGCTAAACACTTGTGTGGCCGTTTTAACTCTCATTTTTCTTTTGCAAAATTGATGTGCTTGTTTCGAATTTTTGCCCCTGCTGATAAACCTTCGTCATTTTGAAAATTTACCAATGTAACTAGGTATTCCCAATTTATTATTTTCCTTTCTTTTGTTGTTATTATTTTCAATTCTCCCAAACAATTTCTTATTAATTTGATCACATGGCAAATATCATAAAATATAAAAACTCTTTCTTTGGTAATTGGATGACTAAAATAAGTTTTTAAGTTATCAAAATCAGTTAAGTTTGCCCCCAACTGCTTAGCCATACTTATATTTGCTGCAGCACCGTCAAAAGTTATTGATGTTATTGTTATACCTGAAGGGTGTAAAAATTCCAAACACATATTAACTAAATTGGCTCTTTCAGCACCAGACAAGCCATCAATAAAAAATATCCTACTGGAATTTTCCAGTTTCCATTGACACTTGTTACCAAAAAAACAATGGCTTCTTTGTCCTCGGAGAGGGAATCTGATGATACATTTGCTCCAATATCTACGTACCCCACAAATTTCTTCCCTGTCCACTCAATTGACATTTCGTCAATCACTAAGTTTCCATAGGTGGGTTTACCTTTGTTGATATTTTCTTTTATTTTAAGGTGCAGTGTATTTAAAGCTTCCTGTGTGAATCCTGGCTGACCATCAATTTTTTGATACCATTTGGAAACTGTTGATGGATGTGGTAAAGATTTATTAAATTTTTCACGGACATCATTATAAGCTCTTGGTGAATAAAAGTGCAAAGTCAACGCAAATGCCCTCAGTCTTGGAGTATGTTTTTGATTCTTCGAACCTTTTAAAATCTTATTAACAATTTCTGATGCTGGACCAGGTAGAGCAATCTAAACATAAGATGTATTTGTCTTACTGATTTGTATGTTGAAATTATTATATACCTACTTACCTCAACAACTTCTTGAGCATGCTCCGATTTTAGGTTTTTTTGTTTCAAAAAACTTAACAGTGACTATAAATTTTGTTACCTTTTTTCGCATTCTTGCATTTTGCCTTTTCATATTGATGAATTTTTTTCTGTATAACTGCATCTTAGTTTTAGCCAAATTAAATGCTCATTTTGAGATTGTGGGTGAAGAAAAATCACCACTAGAAACTTCTCCAACATAACGTTTTATAGGTTTCCGAGACATTCTTACACTAAAATTAATAACCACTATGAATCATGATTAAACAACTTACATCAGCAATAATTCTTATAAAAGTAGAAACATATTTTAAAAAATTACCGCTTAGCAGATGGTGGTGATATTCCAAAATTGGATCCACTTGCTTGTGATGTTGATATAAACGAAGAACTGAAAAAACTTATTTTTTTATTTTTTTTAATTAATAATTAATAGGCTTGCTAACCTTTTCATCGAAGGACTAATACTTATATTTTCATTTTGTGTAGTTTCAACATTGGTGAATTCAACCATATCTGAAACCGAGTCTTCTGGGGATGCAGTTAGTGTATCACTTCTATAAGAAGCTGTCAAAGTTATTTCTGAGGCACTATTAATAGTTATGGTTGAAGAGTCCGAGTCTGAGTTTTCAGCTTTTCTATACATGAAATTAACACTAAATTATAGTATTTTACAAACAAAATACCAAGTACCCAAGAATAGGTAAAAGTAATACATAATACAAAGATATTAATAGAGTTAAACACACCTTTTTTTACTCTGAGGTCCAGTTTGTTGAAATCTGACTTGTAATGATAGTGACGACACAGAGTCATTTTCAGTCCTATAAAAATCAAGATGAAAATACATATATGTAGGAACCAATTTAAAATTATAAAACTAACCTGGATGGTACTTGAGCAGTGCTTGTGCTAGCAAGAACTGGAACGGGAACAGCAGAGGCTTTTAAAGTTCTAGCTCCGGTTTTTAAATAATTATAATCTCCACTACTAAAATGGTCGGAACAAATATAGGTCCATTTAGCTAATGAAGTAGATTCTAGTTTCAATGATTTTAACCATATTCTTTTCAGCTGAGGATTATGAGGGATACTACAAAATAATAAAAAAAAATAAAAATAAAATTAATAACTAACTAAAAAAAAACTCCAACACTGAATTTGTCTCTTTTGAGTTTGTTTACTTACAGATGAAATGATAAACAATCCCCTGGTTTTTCTCTTTTCTTGCAAACCACACACCTATTAGTCATTTTAAATATTTTCGGATTAACAATAAATATTGGTTTTTGTTTTTATTAAAAAAAATCACTTTTAAAACACCGAAAAACTCCACAAAATTTACCGAATCGTCAAGAAAATTAAAGCACAACAAATGGCGTAAATATTTACGTTGGTTCACGTCATGGTTGTCAGATAGAGTAATCGGTAAGGTTCGGTTGTTGTCGGGACGGATATAGTTGGTTTAGCAAATCGTGTCTTATTTACATTTTGCAATAAAAAGAGATGCATTGAGAGTTTACAGTTTTTCAGAAATATGCTATATAAAACCAGCGTAAACAAATCGAAAGAGAGAGATATGAAAATATTTGGAGAGAGATCTTTGATCCATATTTGTGATTTAGTTACCCATCTTGTCCGTAGGATATTAAATCTGTGGTTAGAATATTCTTTATAATAATTACTGGTATTTTTAATTTTAGTAGACATTGTTTCAACTTGATTTTTAATAGTTTAAAATTTATTGATTTGAGGGGCAAGATCGATATTTTGAATAAAGGTCCATTGATTTGATTCTAATTGTGCGGTCCCTAGCCTAAAGGGTAGGATTCCGGGATGATCGTTTAAGTCATGAAATTTTACTGAGTCCCCGAGGGTCCAGCTCCATCTGGAACAATAGGCATAATTTTAGATTCGTTAATATGAATTATTTCTTTTCTTTTTGTTTTGGGGTTTTCTATTTCTATTTTGTTATTTTCTAATATACTTGTTAAAATAAATGGTCCTAAAAATTTCTTTTTAATTTTTCCCGATCGTTTGTCTGATTTTTTATAAACTTATGATCCTATTATTAGCTCTTTGGAATTTTTATCTTTATTGATTTTATCGATAATTTTTTGTTTTAATGCCTTCGATTCTTCGGCAACTTTATTATAAAGAATTTGTGTATTATTTTTATGATTAGTTAAATATTCGGTATATACGTGAGAAGGTATTAGATCCATAGGGTCTCTAGAATCAGTGTGTCCAAAGACAAATTCGTATGGACAAAAATTTGTACTTAAATGAATTGTGTTGTTGTAAGCAATAATTGCGTAGGGCATTAGTTTAGTGACGTCTGCTTTCGGGTCTGACTCGCGTAATATTCGAATATGTTCGATTAGCGTAGAATGTAGGCGCTCCACGGGTGAATTTGATTCGTGGTAATAAGGGGTATTAAAGTGGACTTAATTATTATGTGTTTTTAATAAGTCGTTTACTACTTCGTTTTGGAATTCAGAACCATTATCTGATATTATCTGTTTATGAATTCGTAGAAAAGAGAAAAATTTAACTAATTGATCACAGCATGATACTGCATTTTCGGCATATGGGAGAGCTTGTGCATATTTTGAAAATTTATCAATAATTGTTAAAAATAATTGTTTACCTAATGTGAATATGTATTATTTCAAAAGGTTTACTGGGGGTTTCTGTTAAGATAAGGGGTTGATTAGGGGGTCTTCTATTATATTTTGATCTTTGACATATTTCACAGTTGTTAATGTATTTTGTTACTTCAGACTTTAATGATTCCCAATAATAATTTGTTTTAAGATATTTGCACGTATCATCTATTCCGCGGTGATTTGTTTTACCTTCGTGTCTATATTTAATCAATAATTCTTTTTCATCTGGTTAAGCATTATTTATTAATTTTGTGCATTCTATTAATATAAAATTATTAAAATGATTTTTCATTGCTTGTTGAAAATAAGGCCGTAGTTCTTTTAAGAATAAGTATAAATGTGTATTTTTATTTATTAAGTATTCTTTTAGAAAATTTGTAATAGTATCGATATTAGTTGGCAGCGTTGCATGAATAATATGTATTTCGTCAAAATTTTCTCGTTCGGTTTTAATATAGTTATCATAGGGTGATTTTTTGATAATAAATTGATAGGTTTATTATTAATAATTTCGTCTAATATGGTCATATTAGAATAATTCTCGTTCGCGTTTGTACTATGAACAGTGTCTATCGTTGGTGGGTTAATTACCGGTGTTTGTATTAATGGTGGTTTATTTATTGGTGGTGGAATTTGAATGTCTGAAATAATAATGATTTTTTTGTATTCGGTTTTTCTTGGGTGTTAGTTTCGATTTGTTTAAGGGCGTCTGAAACTAGTTCAGGGTTAAGATATTCGGGGTTAAAATCGCTGTTTAAGAATTGGGCAATATCGGTATTTATATCACCTGGATCGTTAAATAATGATTCGGATTCGATATTCGTAAAGGGATACGACTAAGTGCGTCACAGTTGGAATTTTGTTTTCCTTTTTTGTAAAAGATTTCGTAATCGAATTCTTCTAATTTTAGACGCCAACGAACGAGTTTGGAATTTGGCTCTTTAAGGTTGAATATCCAAACTAAGGGTGAATGATCCGTATAGATTTTAAATTTTCGCCCATATAGATAGGGTCCAAAATATTTACAGGCTCAAACTATGCCTAACAATTCTTTTTCGATCGTCGAATAACGTTGTTCTGTTTCATTAAGGGTTCGTAAAGCATAAGCTACGGGTTATCATTAGGAGGGTCGCCTTGAGAAAGAACGGCGCCAAGAGCAATATTTGAAGCGTCTGTAGTCAGGACAAAGGGTTTTTTGAAGTCTGGGTATTTAAGAATAGGTGCATTAATCAATAACTCTTTTAGGTGATTAAAGGATTCTATAAAGGAGGGTGAATGTGTGACTTTGGCTCCTTTTTTATGACAGAGAGTTAATGGTTTTGTAATTTTTGCGAAGTCTTTAATAAATCTGCGATAATATCCAGCCCAAAAATGATTTTATATCTTTTTGAGTTTTTGGTATTGGAAAGTTTTTGACTGCGGTGACTTTATCAGGATTGGGTTTTACTCCGTCACTGGTAATTTTATGACCTAAATAAGCGACTTCTTTATGTAAGAATTCTGATTTATCTAACTGGACTTTGAAATTTGATTGTCGAAGTCTTTCAAAAACTGCTTTTAATCGTTCAATATGTTCTTGAAGTGAGGTGGAAAAAATAATTATGTCATCTAAGTATACAGGACAGATTTCGTTTTGAACTCCGCGTAAAACATTATTCATTACCCTTTGAAAGGTGGATGGGGCGTTTCTAAGGCCAAATGGCATGCGCTTAAATTCGTTATGGCCCGTGTCAGTTGAAAAAGTGGTTTTGGGTATTTCGTTAGGGTCCATTTCTATCTGATGAAATCCTGTTGCCAAGTCTAAAGTAGAAAAATATTGTGCTTTGCCTAATTTATCTAAGATATCCGTAATATTTGGCAAGGGAAATTTATCGGGTATCGATTTATCGTTAACTTTTCGATAATCTATGACAATACGCCACTTGCGCACTCCGGACGCGTCTAATTTTTTGGGTACAATCCATATCGGACTACTCCAAGGTGAAGTTGAGTTTTGAATGATCCCGTTTTGTAGCATTATGTCAATTTGAGATTTTACTTCTTTTTTGTGAATTTCGGGGTATCGATATGTCTTTGTAAATATTGGCGTTTCATCTGTAAGATTGATTTTATGTTTAATTTGATTGGTAAAAGTTAGAGGGATGCCTTTGCAATAAAAGATATCGCGGTACTCGTAACATAAGTTTCTAATGGCTTTATACTCTTCTTTATTGCAATGCGCTAAACGTAAAATCTTTTAATTTTGTTTTTGTAAATTATCAATATGTTCATTTAATTCGGTATCGGTTTCCATTTTTTCAATAAAGTTAATTTCGGCTTCATTTAAAATCTCGATTTTTAAAGGTTCAAATAATGTTATTTTTACAGGGTTTTCGGTAGAGTTAGTTATAAGTGTAGTAGCAAAGAGTCAATTACTTCTACTAAAGCTTCTGGCATTTCTGCGCAACCAAAATTTATGTATTCTAAAATACCTATACCGTTTGATTGATCGACAGGTAATTTTACTTTTTGATTTGTACGAGGGGTAAAATTATTTCGATTGTTTCAAAGTTATGTATAGCAGGTAAATTATTTTGATAGTATAAAGGCAATGCAGTATTTTTCATTTTTAATAAACAATTTTTTAAATCGATATTCGCGCCTACATGTGTCAAAAGGTCAATGCCTAGTAAGCCGTCGAATTTGGGTGAAAAATCGAAAAGGTAAAATTTATGATTTTCTGGACAGTTAAATGATGGAAATATTGGGATATTTGCAACTTCATTGTGAACTGAGGTCGCATGCGCTGTTCTAACAAAAAAAAGGTTCTAAAAAGATTAAATTTGCGTAATTTTTATAGGCTACGTTTGGTTTAATAAAACTTTTACCGCTACCAGTGTTTAGCATTTATTTCGGGTATAAAAACTACTGGTAGATCTGAATGTGTATAATTATTTAAAAGTATTAAGTTTGGTTCTCTGAAATTTGAGAATCCTGAAAATTTTGATTTTCGTTTAGTAAATTTTGATCTTCGTAACATGAAAAATTTTCGTATGGATTATATTTGTCTGCGTAAGAAGAATAATTAGAGGTGTCATAATTATTGTCTTGCAGTGTATATTCATCATATTCTGGATAATAATTTTGGTTATTTGAATTAAAATTTTGATAATTAGAATTAGAAGGTTCTGTATCTCGATTAATTGGTTCGACTGATTGGTTGAAGAGTTCTTCCGCTATCCAATTTCGTTTGGATTGTTGTACTACGGGTTTTGGTGTATTACCCGAAGAGGTATCCATCGGTTCCGGTTTTTGACGTGATATACCGCTAAATTTTGCATTTCGCTGATTTAAATTTGGGTTAAAATTTGTAAAATTTGGTCTTGGATTAAAGTGTGGTCTTCGTACAAAATTTTGATTAATAGGTCTTTGATTAAAATGTGGAGACGTGGGTCTAAATTGACCAAAGCCTACAAATTGATTTTGGTTCATTAAATTCGGATTTACAGGTCTATTTGGTGTATAATTCTTTTGGGAAAATTGTGGTATATAACTTGGAAAATGCGTTGGTTTTACATTAACTGCATAATGCGTTTGTTGTGGCATATTTTTACTTTTTTTGATTATTAAAATTTACTGTTGTTTTAGATGTAATATTGTTACGATTTTTATAATATAGAAAATTTTCTTCCTCTTGTGCAAAACACATAGCTTGTTCAAGAGAAGTTTGATTTTTTAATCTAACTACCAATTGCATGTGGTAATTTAATCCATTAATAAAAGTTTTTAAAATTAGGTTACCGTATTCTGAAATTTGTAATAATTTCTTTTCGCGGGTTTCATTAGTCATATTAACTTTGGAAAATAATAAACTGCGCAAATCCTGTAAACGTAGACCAAATTGTTGTGGTGTTTCATTTTTTTCGGGTTTTAAAGTGATAATATCTTGGATTACACAATCTATAGATCGTTGATCTGAAAAAGTTGCAATAATCGCGTTTTTAACTAGTTCCCAGGTTGTTAATTCTATGCGGGAAGCAATTTGATCCGCCGCTCTGCCTACGAGTTTGTTTAAAATAGTATCAAATAAACATACGTTAATAGGTGCTGTACTGGTAGTAATATCTTCATGTGTGTTATAAAAATTGTCGCAAGCATTAATAAATCTGTTAATAATTTTTGGATTGACATTAAACAAAGGAATATTATTTGCTTGATACCTTATTAGATGATAATTAGGTTGATTTGTCCCTGCGGGATTTTGTTGTTGACTTGTCATTTTTTATGAGTTATTATTAAAAAGTAATTAAATAAAATTTGTAAATTTATAAGTTAAAAATAACGTAAATAAACTGATATTAATTATCGACAAATTTACCACTTATAATGGAAATGAAATATCAATAAATCAATGGTTTTGTAAAAGAAATGGTTAAAAGGATGCACTTACAGTAGTAAAAATGTTGCGTGGGTTGCAATTTTCATTCCTAAACTAGGGTTTCCAATAGATGAGCGATGCTGTCTCCTCCCTGGACTATGACTACGTTTTCCAATAGGATGAGCGATGATGTCTCCTCCCTGGACTATAACTATGGTTTCCAATAGGATGAGCGGTGATATCTCCTCCCTGGACTATAACTAGGGTTTCCAATAGGATGAGCGATGATGTCTCCCCCCTGGACTATCTAGGACGTGTGGGACGATTCTTGTTCCCTATTCCCTGGTCGTGAGAACCTGCACTCTCTTTTGTAATAATTTGGAAGTTCTTTGTGCCACAAATCGTTGAAACGAACCGGTAGACACGCACGATGCGCAAACCGTTAGCAAAATCCGATCCGACTGCGCCAGTTAATAACTTCAACTCGGGAAAGTTATTTTTAAAAAATTTATTTTATTACTCGAGAGATGTACAAGAACTGATGCTTAAAAGTGATTTTACATATATTTATAATATTTGTTTTGCTGATACAGCTGGGAACAGCAAATCTCACGGGAATGTAACTAGCTGTACTTTTTTTGTAAAGGCTTTTTTTGTCATTTCAGGCCCCGAACAATGTAAACATGTTTTTTTAACATTCAGTGATTTTTCTGTGTTGAATTTTTTTGGTTTTATTTGTTTCATTGTTGTTTCATTGCATTATCATACCTAAACTTTGGAGACTCGCTAATTTCACTTAACTTTCCAAGTTTGAGAGAGGTCGGATAATCGGGTTACGTGAAGCCGGAATGTATTTTAGAGAAATCGCTAATCGGGTGAATCGAAACGAAGCTACTGTAATTAGTGTTAAGAGTGGTTCCAAGAAGGTCTAAATCAACGAGTTGGAGGTACTGGATGCCAAAGACAGACTACAGTGTTATGGTATTGGGTGCCATTGCTTATGGCAACAGGTCACAATTAGTGCTCATTCGAGGAAGCATGACTGCCAGCGCTATATCCATGAAGTTTTACAACCACATCTGCTTTCCTTATTAGAAACATTGCAAGATCCACTTTTTGAGCAGGACAATGCACGACCTCATGTCGACTTTTTTGAAGCGTCCGGTGCAAATCTGCTTTAGTAGCCTTCTCGATGTCCAGACTTTTTTCCCATCGAATATTGAAGATTGGACCATGAACTTGAAGGATTTCTGTTAGAAATCAATGACCTTAGACATCTAACTAAGTTTATGATGGAGAAAGAACAAAACAACAGCTTGTCGTTTCTAGATGTAAAAGATCAAAAAAAGAATAGTCACATCTACACCTCAGTGTCCGCAAAACAAACTGACTCAGTACAGAGCGTTAATATTTTGCAACACATCAAAAACACTGCAACAAGAAATTGACAACAACATAAAAAAGATTTCTTATTAAATGGATATCTCGAAAAACCAGTAGACCGAGTAATGAACCACCGTAAGAATCGAACGAATCCAGAAATGAAGATTAACAATCTCTGCTTAGCATCGCTTAACATCCCATATGTTAAGGGCATTTCAGAAAAAAAATGATAAAATCAAAAAAACTATAACACTAGTACACAATTTGGCGCCAGTAAATTCTTGATTCACTACCGGAGGCAGCGTAGCCTCTTGGGTTTTTTTGTGCCAAATCTCCCATTATCTTTTATACCAATCCTCCCATTAGTCTTGTTCCTTCTACAAGTCTGTATAACCCCGAGACTTCTTGGTTGATATATTTCTGTGGGCTGATTTCCGGTTGCCCAAATAATGCCTGTCTTTTGTGATTCAATGCTTCACATTCGCACAGGATATGGTAGGCTGTTTCTTCCCCCTCGTCGCACTTTCTGCAACTTGGCTCCCCATTGTATGAGCCCATCTTGTGTAGGTATCCTCTTAGGTTATCATGCCCTGTTAGTAACCCTACTGTTATGCGAAGTCTTTTCCTACTTTGTCTGAGTAGCTCTTTCTTCGTTCTTTTGGATGGGCCTCTTATGAAGCTGTTTCCATGTTTAATTCTACTGAGGTTTCCCTAGTATTCCTTGTGTTTGTTTCGGATCCATTCCCTGGTTTGCCCTCGTGCTGTGGTTTTGGTCACTCCAAGGGCAAGTTCTGGTCCAAAGTATGGTGTGGATGATCCCTGTCTTGCAAGCTCATTCGCTTTTTCGTTGCCTTCTATTCCCGAATGTCCTGGTACCCACAAGAGAGTTACTTGTTGCGTTCTCCCAGGACTTTCAGTTCTCTTTGGCATTCCCATGTCAGCTTGGACGTTACCTTGGGGTTTATTAGTGCCCCCAGTGACGCTTGGCTCTCTATTATTATGCAGATCCGCTTGTTTTTATAAGCCATCCTGTTATTTTCTTTTGCACAGTGCAGTAAAGCATATATTTCTGTTTGAAATACGGAACTGTGTCTTCCTAGTGGAATGAAGAATTGTAAAATCCGTATACCAGATAGTGTCTCCAACCATGCCGGGGAGATCGGAATCTTGAATTTTTACCTCGAAGTTTTTGTTAAATGAGTATTGGGAAATCATCTGGTCTGTTCTCTTGTCCAGGATGTTGACGCCAACCTGACTTTTTATGTTGTTGTGTCCCAAACTAGCGTAGACACCAGTTGGTTTCTGTGGCAGTCGGAAGTAGCTCATTCTTGCCTCTCCCATCACTATGAGGTTATGAGGACCTTCCACCAGGGTCTAAGAGACACTTCATGGCTGCTGTTGGGGTTGTTTTAATTGCTCCTGTTATAGCTAAGCAAGCAAGTCTCTCTACCTTGCCTTGGCCAGTTCTGTAACAGCAGTTCTTTGTCGCATTTTTGTCCATCATACCAGTGATGCGTATGTTATCATAGGCCTTACCACCATGGTGTATAACTAATAAACCATGTTTGGTTTAAGGCCCCATGTTTTCCCATGAGCGCGTCTGATTAACATAAAAGTCATATCCGCTTTCTTTCTTATTTTCTGAAGATGTTGGTTCCAGGTAAGTTTAGAGTCTAGGATGACACCCAAATATTTTACCTTTCCCACAATCTTGATTGTTTTACCTTGTAGAGTCGGGGGTCCTAAGCCCCCTAGATTTCTCCTTTTGGTGAAGGCAACTATGGCTGATTTAGAAGGGTTTATGTTTAGTCCCTCCTTTCTCGTTCATCTGGTAACTCCGTTTAGGGCCGAGACGTTACCTTACAAAACGAAAACCCTTAATGATTAAAAGAAATGCATTTATGTTACTCCATGCGAATGTAGTTACTAATACGATACGTGGGCAAAACTAAACTCTTGAACTATCAGGTGGTCTATTCCAAAATCATACATCAAGAACAGCATTGAAAGAAAATAAAATTCAAGAAGGCAGCAGTCATCAGTTAAAAGCCGGATGCTAGTTGAAACTTTGTTTTTAAATAAATTAAGACAATGGAAAACCAAGAAATATCTTTTATTTGAATTGAATTAGGTGTAGCTTATATTTTACATCAAAAAATGGCTTTTGTCTTTTTATACAGATTATGTTATTTAGGTAGTGTATTAAAACTCCCCTAAGCAATGTGGTGTTAGGTACGCCATATAAATAATATATATTTTCCATTAAAAATGTTGCAGTTCTTTATACTATCAATGATAACATCTCTTAAGTAAACACTTATGTAGTAATTACGTACCTTTCTTACTATTATTACGAAATTTGAAATGAATTAAATACGATAATTTAATAAAGTAATAACATGTCATTCAGATAAGAACTGATTAAATATTTAACTCAATTACATTAATAAATATAGTAATAATATTAAGTAAAAGCCTAACGACTCCAACAGTTTTAAACATGCCTTTTAAATTTAAATTAATTGTTGCAGCATGCGAAAATAATGGAATAGCAAAAGATGGTTATTTACCTTGGGATATACCGTAAGTAACAGATAACTTATTTATTAATTAATTTAACCACCCAATTTCCAGTTAGTATTTAAAAACCCTTTGACGCTAAAGCCACTAGCATTTTTACCCTGTCAATTTATTAATTTTATATGATCAGTGGCGGATTTACCAGCAGGCTGAGTAGGCTGGAGCCTATGGTGGCAGATTTTGGGGGCGGCAAATTTGCGGCCAACGGTTTTTTTTTATTTGTTACAGAAATTAAGAAGATTCATTTTTATTAACATAAATGTTATTAGGTCCACACAACCAGCCGTATTGTTATTGAATCCCACCAAAAACAATTACATATGTAGAATAAGGGCAAAGTTTCTATCCGAAAATCTCGGTCTCTGAACCTTTAATTTAACACAGATAATAGTTAGGTATTCAGTTATGTATCCTAGAGACAGAAAGGTTTGGGTACGTAATTTATTTAAAATAAAACTGTGAACTGAACTTTGTCTTTTACTCCCCTAAAACCTAATTATATACCGAATTTCAAGGTTCTGTTCCCCCGGGAATTGCCCCATAATTTTGATAAGGCAATGAATCAGTGAGTAAGTGATTTAGTCAGTAGTAAAATGGGCGATTTTCAAAATCGAATAGCTCTAAAACTGTCTCAATTTTTTTCACAGGTAATTAACATAATTATGTGTATTTACATACCCAATGTCACACCTTTATGTGAAACGATGACAAGGTTATTATAGAGGAGAAAAGACGCTGAAACATTTCTTTTACCATAGATACTGCATGCGTCAGGCCGGAACCTGGGTTAGCGCACTACCGTGTGCCTCGATATACTATTTTTAGACTGTAAGTAATGGTAAAAGATTCGGTTATAAATCTGGAGATATCTGTTTTTTTGATAAAATCTCATTTTTATGAATAATACATGAGAGTAGAATTACTTACAGCAGGGTTGCCTGACAAAATTTAGCCGCGCTACCATTAATTAAATATATCGGATGATCCAGCAGCATGGCTTACCCTCTTCTTCTGCACATTTCAAGATAGAAAAATGAAAGTTAAAGGTATAATATAACGTCATATTTGAAGGTTTTTGACACTTCCGGTGTTTTCCAGTTTTGCCGGAAACGGCCTTAACTTACAATTTTGAAATAAAACATCCTGTGTATTATTTTATTTTTGGATTCCTTAAAACATTTTGGGTCCAACGTGTTTTTGTCAAATTTTTACAGCTAGAAAAATTTAAAACACTTTTTAAAGCTGTCAAAATCTGACTTATTATGTGGACTTGTGGGGCGCAGAATGTTTCCAGAAACCCAAAAATGTAAAAATATACAGGGTATCCTATTTAAAAATTGAAAGTTGAGGCCATTTATGGTAAAACCGAATGTCACTGGATGTGATGTAACTTGTCAAAAAACGTCAAATTTCACATTATATGTTATCCATTAGTTTCATTTTTTTAATGAAAATTAAGTTTTGTCAAAAAAATCAGCAGGTTTACACTATAAGAGCAATAAAAATGATTAAATAACGTTCACCGAATGTACATCATTGTGTAAGTACTATTAGAGCATACCTTACCCTGCCTTATGGGTAGTACGTGATTGAGGTCTAATTTGCTGCAATCTTAACTGAATTTTTGGGTTGTTAAAATAATCTAGAAACTGACACATCGATCCCCTAGTTTAAAACGATACTAATTACGGAAAAAAGGTGGTGTAATTAATGCAATAGTGCACAAATCATACACTAACAATTTCACTGACAAGAAAATTGTAAATAATATGGTTGTAGACTAGGTTATCAAATTGTAGAGGTCGGTGGGGGCGGCAAAATTTGAATAGCCTACTGGCGGCGAATCTGTAAATCCGCCACTGTATAGGATAAGATCTTTAAATATGAAGATCACAGGAAAAAAAAATTCACAAAATATTAAAAATTGAGCATTAGCATCACCATCTAGTAGAAAAACATCTATATTTTATTACAAAAACATCTCCTGTAAAAAAACACAGCACAGTCCGTTAGTAGCTACCTACGTCTATAATATGACACACAGGGGAAAAACAAGAAATGTCCATCGGCAAAATCTTAAGATCAAGGAATGTCGATGTAAATTATTGGTTCTAATTTTACTAAATTTAAAGATCTGCAAGCTCTAAAAGTGTTCTGCTCTTAGGACGCACAGAACTACTATGATGCCGCTAAGAGAAATTTTTGATAATAACTTAGTTCTATTACTCGTAGAATACTACTTTTAGGTCTAAAATCAACATGGAACAAATCAAACTTAAGACTACAACTATGATAACTGACCTTGCAAATTTGGGCCTTTCCCTTTTTACTTTGGAAATTAAGGTTTTTTGACATTCTTTATTTTTGCAATGAAAAATTGCTGTTTTTTCATTTTTTTGTGTATTGTTTTTATAAAAATGAGCTTTGAAATATATACTGCTGATAGTTTAATTAACAAAATTTGACATATTTCAACCATTTCATTTACAAGTAAAAGAATCTTACAAGTTCCAAACTTTAAAATCGGTATTTCTTGTAATTAATATTTTGTGACATTCCGTCATTTTCCCCTGTGGTCTTCATATATTTTTAGTAATTTTGGCTGTGATTGAGCATACCAAATTGTTTGGCTCAATGCTGACATGGATTCATTTCTACAAGTGACTACGACTACTGGCGGAATCATACCAACTAATCGCGGAGTACTAACTTACTTTTGATCAAGTTTGGTATGACACTATCAACAAAAAGTTGGTAAAAATACGTTTTTTGATACCAAAAAGTTATTTACCCCCTGATAAAATAAATATGAAAAATGGAAAGTAAATAACAGAGTGATATAAAAACTATTTATTTATGTAACATACTGTAAAACATTAAATATTAATAAATATTATAAGGGAAGGGAATGAAACTTCGGTAATAGGTATAAAATTATTATATTAAATGCTTTCGAGCGCTTTCAACCAAACTAGGCCATCATATCTTGCTTTCTGAATAATTTAATTAAAGATTTAACTGGTTTTAAACCTAACTTTTCTGTTTTTAATACACTAGACCTCACTAATAAGCTTGTACATTTTAAAACAACAAAAAGACAAATTTTCTTATGGTGTCTTTTGACGTTTCTAACCTCTTTACAACAATTCCTAGAAAAGAAACAATTTCTCCATTGTTTCCAATTTATTAATAAATAATAACATACAAGCTAAGTGCACACAGATATTATTACTTTACTAAGACTGTGCCTCAAGCAGGATTTTTTCTTTTTTAATAACTCTGTTTATAGGCAGGAAATGAGATCAGCTATGGGTTCACCTTTGTCATCACTTCTAGCTGAAATATTTTTGGACAATTTGAAAACTGATTTCCTTGCAGATGATCAGAACGGTCTTATCATACATTGGTCAAGATATGTAGATGATGTTTTAGCTTTTGTGGATGGAAATGATAGAGATGCCTAGAATACTCTGGATAAATTAAACAGTTTACACAAAAATATTAAATTTACAATTGAAATGGAAACAAATAATTATATAAATTTTCTTGATCTAAAAATAACGAAACTTCATAATTAACTAGAATATCAAGTTTATAGAAAATCAACCCAGACAGACCATGTTATCCCAGAGAATTTTGATCATCCTTACTCGTATAAAATATCAGCTTTTTACAGTTTCATCTACAGAGCTTTGGCACTGCCTTTGTCAGATAAAAATAGAATAATTGAATTCAACACTATTAAACGAATTGCCCAGAATAACGGTTATAATCCAAATATAATAGATAAATTCATTAACAAAATAAACTTTAAAAAACTTGCTTTTTCTGAACAGGTCTCAAAGAAAACCAAAAAATATTATTCTTTACCTTTCTTGGGCTCCTGTTCGAATAAAGTTGCACGTATTCTGGACTCCTGCAATGATGAAATTAAAGTCACTTTTAAAACAGTTAACACTCTTTCTTCAAACTTGGTAAACAATAAAGATACAATTAATGTTACTAAAAAGAGCGTTGTTTATAAGTTAAATTGTGACACATGTCAAGCTACCTATGTGGGTAGAACTTGCAGACCATTAGAGGTGAGGATTAAAGAACACCTTAACCGACCATCAACTTCATCTTTTGGCTTTCACATTAAGTACAAGGACCACCAATTTTTGTCACCAAATAACTGCAAAATTTTACACAACATTAACCACCAAGGATTAAGACTTAACCTTTTTGAAGATCTGGAAATTGCAAGAAATACTTCAATAAGCCCGAATTGTTTAAATACCCAGGTCAATTCTACCTATAATTTTGAACCAATTTTTCAAAATTCTCTTTTTAAACATAGACACAAAAGTTCGTCTACTTAATTATAAATTAATTTAACTTATTATGTTTGTACAACGGCCTGGATTGCCAGCTTATAGGCATACAAATAAAAATATTTTTGTCGTTTTTTGCAAATTCCTTTCCCTTTTTTGATTATGATTATTTCCTATTATTGTTTTAATATGTATGTCTAAGTGTTTGTGAATTTTAAAGTACTTATATTTAATGTTTATATTTGTTTTGTGTCATATGACTGAGTTCCTGTAATTTTGACAAGTAAGTAAAATATTTTATTTTATTAAAAAAAAAAACATTTATTGCCTTACTTTTAGTGTCGGTCCTGATGATGGCCTAGTTTGGTTGAAAGCGCTCGACAGCATTTAATATAATAATTTTATACCTATTACCGAAGTTTCATTTCCTTCTATTGTTAAGGTATACTAGACAAGCAACGTTTGAATAGATATTATGTCTAACTTACTTAACATGAGTGTAAAGTTACAAGCAAAATGATGGTGACATATAAGGACTTTTTTTTATTGTAAATTTATTCTGTTTTGTTGTGGAGGATTGATTAATTGAGAAATCCTCGTTGAATACACGCCAAAACAAACTTTACGCAATGGGACGTCTTCGGTCCTGGTCCCGAGGTATGAAGAGTGGCCTGCTCAGTTCTATTGAGCCCTCTAAGCTAGCAGATCGCCTAAAACAAAAAGAAAAAAAACCCAAAAAATAAAACTTTTCTACGTTTCGGTGTCAAGTCTGTCACCATTTTTAGGAGAAAAATTAAATACTTAGCCGAATATTAAATAATAATTAATATTAAATTAAAGATGGAATTTTATTAAAAATTTAAGAGATTCTGAGATCGATTTTTTTGTCGTAGTCATACATGGCATTAATTTTTTTTGTAACTGGTATATTTGTTTTTTTTAGGGCTTTGTGTTAATTGATTTTAATTCAAAAAATAACTTTAACATTAAGTAAAGGTAACGATGTATTATTTAAATTAACTGATATTGATGACTACACAATTATTTTTATTTAATAATATACAGTATGTCCGCGGATGCGGTTAACAAGAGGACAAATGGACCAAAAATTGAAAGATACGAAAAAAAATCATTTTTGATAAAAAATTCTGCTTGTCAAAAAATATATACAATACAATTGGAAAATAGATCTTTATCATACAGGGCGTCTCAAAACTGCAAAAATATAAAATCAAACAAGTGCAAACAGTCGTTTTTTGGCCTTTTAACGTAAAATGATATATAAAAACTTGCTCCAAATTTATTTCTAATTCTGATTCCGAACTTACTAAAGAGATTTCGTATTTACGAAAATAAAAAAAAAAATCAATATTTTTGCAAATACGCATTTTACATTTATATTTGTTTTACATTTTACATTTTTTTCGTTATATATTATTTATTTTTAATAATGTTTAATAATGTATTGGTAAAAATCGAGTAAAAGAAGTAAAACACGTACTTGCAAAATGTTGTTTTTTTTTTAAATTTTTCATTAATTCAATTTTTTTTTTTTGTTCAGACAGACAGAAGTTCAGACTCAGGTTTAAAAGTAAATTTGGAGCAAGTTTTTTATTTAATATTTCACGTTAAAAGGCCAAAAAATGACCGTTTGCTTTTGTTTGATTATACGTTTTTGCATTTTTGAGACGCTCTGTATGATAAAAATTTATTCTCTCATTGTAGTTCATATTTTTTCGACAAGCAGAATCTTTTTATTAAGAATGACTTTTTTTTCATATCTTTTAATTTTTGGTCCATTTGTCCTCTTGTTAACAGCATCCGCGGACATACTGTATATGCACTTTTTTTAATTTTACGTTTTTTTTTCAAAACGTTCTTTTGCTAAAATACTAGTTTACTATGTGGTTCTTATCAAATGCGTGTTGACAGATTTTTAATTTGTGAAATTATATGTTTTTAATGTAGGTATGTTCCATGTTGTTTTATGCGTTTATCTAATGGTCTGCAAGTTTTACCTATATAAAAACTATTACATTTACAAGTGATTTTAGAAATAACATTGTTTGTATTTTCTTTTATATTGTACGGTTTTATGTTGTTAATTAAGATCTTATAGTGTTTTGTGTTTTAAAGATGGTACGAATGTTGGATTTAATACCTATTCGTTGAATTTTATTTAATAAGCCGTTAATGTATGGTAATAATAAATTTTCATCAAATTCTTTTTTATTCTCCATATTTTGATTAGAACAAATATTTTTTAATCTATTAAAAAGACTTTTTACAATCCCCTTTTTTACCATTTTTTATGATTTAATTTAAAATTTAAGTATCTGTTTGTATAAGTAGGTTTTCAGTAAATTTTGATTTCAAAACTATTTTTTTTTTTAATTAAAATATCAAGAAAGGGAAGTTGTGATTTTTTTCTTTTTTTTTTTTTTGTTATGTTGGAAATATGTTGTTTTTACACAAAAAGTTATTAACTTAAAAATACAGGGTGTTCGAAAAATAGAAGGAAATATTGTAATTGGCGATTGGCGTTTAAAATTATGAGAAAAAGTTTCTATAAACATGGATCTGGAAATGCACAGTTTTCAAGATACAGGGTGATAACTTTTTTAAAAAATATTAATTTTTTATAAATTTTTTAAAAAATATTTACTCGATTCTTTTGAAATTTGACAATATTATTTGTTGTATTAAGAGGCTGATTTAACCCTAAATAGATTAAAATTATAAGGTCCAGTGGCGTCCCGGGAGCATCTTAGCGAATAAAATTGGCAAAAAAATGTACGCTACTGCCTTTCTTGTTTATATTACTTCGTTTTCGAGAAAAAAAATAAAAACAGTTTTATTGCATGCCACTGGACAAAATTGGTTTATTAATTTTCGCTAAAAAATCACCCACCAATGTCTTTGGTAAACCAAAAAGTTTCTGCCTCTGTGTGGGAGGTTTGACACTGACCGTAACGTCAGTTCTTCTAGAAAATAATTATTCAACAATTATCTTGAAATTTCTCAAAAGGGTTTTTGTTTGGAAAATTACACTTTTGAGAAAATTAGACAAGACATGCCCGTCAATTTATGCACGTACATTTCTAATTTTTATGCAGCGAGGCGCCTGGTGATGACATATTTTTTAAATGGAACACGTTTAATGGCAACTTCCAGATAGTAAAACCTTTGAGAGCGTAGACCGTAGGGTATCAAGGGAAAATTTTTTAGAGGTAAATTTTCTTTTAAATTTTAAAGGTACTACTTTCCTTTTTTGTAATGTTTCGACCAATAATGTTATCTACACATCTAGGAAGTTATGCCATTCCCACCTAATAACCTAGCAAAATCTGAGGTCCGTAATTGTTTAATAAAAACATACTAGGCTCCTCAACTAGCAGCAAAAACAACCCTTGCATTAGGGCCGCGCCGCCTAATCATTTTTATGGTATCCGTATTTGATGTTGTTAGAAGGTGAATTAAGGTGTGAACATTACTACCAAAGAGATTTTCTAAAATTGTGTGTGAATAGTTTTGCCAATGGTATTTAAAAAAAGTTAATAATAACAAAGAAATTTCATAAATCTAAACTTTATTACAAAACCATTCTATTTATGGACGATAGCTGAATTTTAACGTTAATTTCCAAAAAAGCTCCCTCATGCTTACGTACAATATCGTCACCAGGAACAATTTTCTTTAAATGTGTGGATGGGTATTGTTGGTGATAATTTATTTGGGTCCTTCTTTTTACCCTTAAGATTAAACGGCGAATCTTACTTGGAGTTTCGTCAATAAGAATTGCCCGTACTGCTTGAAGAAGTTCCTCTAAATGTACGTAATCAAATAACTTTTATGCACGATGGAGCTCTTCCTCATTTTAGTATAGCTGTTAAAACTCATCTAAATAACACCTTTGGGAAAAATTGGGTTGGAAGAGGTGTTCCAATTCAATGGCCACCTCGCTCCCCTGACTTAAATCCAATAGATTTTTATTTATGGGGACACCTTTAAACTCTGGTTTACGTTACTCCCATACAAACAGTAAAAGAGTTAAGAAATAAAATTGTAAATGTTTGCGAAGAAGTGAGAAATAGACCTCGAATTTTAGTTCGAGTTCGTCGTTCAATGATTAGTCGAGTGAGAAGGTGTACAGAAATGGATGGTGGACATTTCCAACATTTGTTGTAGCTGTTGTTGCACTAAAACTGTTTTCTAGAAATGTTTTTAATTTTTTGTTTTCCAGGGCACCCGTGATTTTTAAAACAGTTTTTATTTTTTTTTTCACGAAAACGAAGCGAGATACGAAAAAAATACAAGAAATAAAGAAGTTGTATTTTTGAACGTTTATTAAACAACAAATATTAAAGTTGCAAAAAAGGCAGTGGCGTACTTTTTTTTGCCAATTTTATTCGCCATGATGCCCCCCGGGACGCCACTGGACCTTTAAATTTTAATCTATTAAGGGGTAAATCAGCCTCTTAATACAACAAATAATATTGCCAAATTTCATAAAAATCGAGTAAATATTTTTTAAAATATTAATAAAAAATGAATATTTTTTTAAAAAGTTATCACCCTGTATCTTAAAACTGTGCATTTCCGGACCCATGTTTAGGAAACTTTTTCTCAAATTTTTAAAAAAGGAATAGCCCATTACAATATCTCCGTCTATTTTTTGAACACCCTGTATATTTTCAGTTCGGTTCTTTTACCAACATGGACATTATTTTCTAGTTAATTTTTAACAATACTTAATGTTTTATGGGCAGGGACATTTACAAATAAACTAACAATAGCAAAACTTACCAGGGTTTTATTTGGATCTATGTCAATGTGAGATTATTTTTCTAAAAAACGTTGAGAATTTTTGATGTGTGAGTCAGTATTGTTTACCAAAAAATCTAAAATAGTAAGTAGAAATTTTGCTATTTGATGAGTAGATGAGTTTATGCAACTAACTATAGAACGTAATGAAATATCAGGTTTATATATTTTTGGTACTCCGTAAGTGTGGTGTTTTACGGTTATGTGGTCTAGGTGCTATCATGCTTAATACTTCTCTATCGTAAAAATATTTTTATTTTTTATAAAAATGTTATATATTTGTTTTTTAATACATTCAGTTAAATCATTGTTTGTTTTTGTATAATTACTTTCATTTAAAAAGATATTATTTTATAACCATAGGTATCACAGTCTATTACTACTAATTTTTTTATTGTATTGTCTCTTTTCAATGATTGTTATGCTTTTGGTAAATAATAATTATGTAGTTTAAATTTTTAAATTATTAAAAAAATAGGTACCAAAAAAATTTAATATGTTGTATTTCTAGTTCGGAGACAGCCTATTATCTTCGAATAACCAGTGAAACTCAAGATAAGAGCAAAAAGAATGTTGTTATAATGGGAAGAAAAACTTGGGATGCAAACCCATGGAAACCCTTTCCCAATACAATAAACTTTGTTTTATCAAGATCTGATTTAAACTTGTCCGAGTATCCAGATACGTATACTTTTAAAAATCTAGATGAAGTTATAGCGAAACTGGAAGATAAGGAGTTCCAGAAGCAATACGAAGATACATGGGTTATTGGAGGAAATTATATTTATAAGGTAATAACAATAATTTTATTTGATTTAACCTAGTTTAGGTATTAGATAACTTATTTATCTTGTGGGCTCAAATCATATTGATTATTAACTTTAATAAAACTATATTTTACTTACAATATTTAATCAATAAAATACAATTCAGGTAACATAAACTATCCAATTTAAGTGGTCTCATACATTTTACCATGTTGTAAATAAATTTGATATTTTACTATTATTTTTTAATACAGCGTCATTACATAAATTTTTAAATTAAATAAAAGTTTGGCATTGGTGCTTTAAATTCCGTAAAAAATCATGCAGAATCACTCGCTAAAATGGTATCTATTATGTATTAAAATTGACATTTTTTTAAATGGGTCAAAAATGTGGGGAATCTCAAAAAACGTCGAAAAAAGTTATTTGTGATGCAATTTTATGTACATTTCCTTTTTTAGGGGGTAATATCATTAAAACCATAAATGTATTTATTATAAAAACAAAACAACTTACGTTTTAAAACTTCGACCAACCTAACAATAAACAAAATGTAGAAAACAGTCCTGTTATTTTTACAATATAGATTTCAGTTTCTTTTGATTTCTTAGAAATAAAGAAATCCAAAGTTTTTTGACTGCCACGCCGCACAGTGGCATAATACGAGTTAGGCTGTTTCAAAAATGGCTACAGAACGCTCAGTTTTACCGAATTTCAATTTTATTTTTTTTTTTTAATGAAAAGCCTATGAAATTTGAAAAAGATTGTCAAAGCCCTTTTTTGAGAAATTATTTGTATTTTTTTTTAATCCTGTCCCAATTTAAAAAAGTGGCAACTGGAAGTTTGAGTCTTTGGGTAAAACCTATTTTTTCTTGATATTCTGGCCTGAATATGAGGTCGAAATTTGAAAACAACCTAAATCCAAGATGGTGGATTCAAAATGGCGGGTATCAAAATGGAAACACACTTAAAATCCGGGAATATGGATGAAATATTTTACTCAGAGGTTTTTGTGGTCACTAATCACGAATCTGAGGTTAGAATTTGAACAATTTAAAATTAATTTAAGATGGCTAATCCAAGATGGCGGATTCAAAATGGCGCGTATCAAAATTGAAAAACACTAAAAATACGGAAAATATGCTATAAATAATTTCCCATTTACATATATATATATATATATATATATATATATATATATATATATATATATATATATATATATATATATATATATATATATATATATATATATATATATATATATATATATATATATATATATATGTACCACCTTTAGCATTTAGAGAAATTCGATCTTCATCGGAAAAAGCTTTAGAGTCAATTAATTTTCACTCGGAACGTTCTTAATTTTGAAATAAGCCAATTGAACACTTACCTTTCTCCATGACTAATATTGTATCGAGACACAAAATTTAAAACGTTGTAAGATAAATAGTATTATTCACAACAGTACTCAAAAATTATTGTCATTGTTTACTACTAAATTATAAATTCACTGATCTTCAGAAGTATCCTGTCGTGGAGAAAAGAGACCGATGGTTAAATATTCCATGGTAATGATCAAGAAAAAACTTCTTTACCTTATTTATTTTTTAAATTTTCCACGAGCGATTAAAAAGCATTTTAAATTTTGTTATTATTTTTACGTTTTTATATCGTGGATTTTTTATTGCTAAAAATAACAAAATTAAATATTAATTTTTCTTTATTATGATATTGCAAACAAATTTCTTTTGTTGCAATATTAATTCAAAAATTTATGTCTTTAAAAAAAACATCCTCTTGAAAATTTCAGGATATTTTAGGATTAGTAAGAGGTTCCCTGTAAGAAAAAATGAGCCAAAAATTTAATAGCGGGCTTTGATTTTTTAAACTTCAAAATTTTGACATTTTTTGATTTTTAATTTTTTTTTCTTAGGTTAATTTTCTTTTATAGTCCCAAGTATCCCCTTTATAATGAATTTTGACTCATTTCTGTAACTAGGATAGTTTTCGAGATATTTAAAAAATATACTTGAAAAACTTGAAAAATTGTTAAATTTTCAATGGAAAAAACTTCTTAATTTTTTTTTCTTTGGCACAACTTCGTTTTATGACGAAAGCCAACTTTCGACCAAATTTCATCCAAATCGGAAGGAGTCGATTCCAATCATAGGTCGATTTGACATGGAATGACCCATATATATATATATATATATATATATATATATATATATATATATATATATATATATATATATATATATATATATAAAACTTAAAACTCAAAAAGCCCTATTACTACTTTGTTATTACCTCTAAAAATCTGAAATCAATTATGTGATATGTATATTTTTGTAACAATTAATAAAATACCTACGAGCATTATACAGAGTTTTTGAAAAAAAAATATTATTATTATTTTAAATTTAATATATGTTTTTTTAAACATTCTGTATATTATTTTTACATATTGTTAATAAGTGTTTCATAAAATATATCTACTTATATATTTTTTAAAAAATATATAAGTAGTTTTATATTTTTTATATTTTAACTAAAATTTTAAAAATGTCTTATAATTTTTCCCGACATTCCGTATATTTAAAATATATATTTAAATAAACCACATGACCATATATATCATTAACCAAATTTTTGTTTTCTTATATACGTAAATAAAGTTGGCTACAATGATTAGAAAATTAAACAAATATATTATGTACAACTTTTTTTGAAACACTTTGTATAATATTTATTAGTATTTTTAAAATTGCCCTAAGAATATACATACTTTACCCTTTTTTGAATTTTGATTCTAAGAAGGAATTAAAATATTTTAAAGCATTCCTGGCGGTGGTAATTACCTCCTCTACCCCCCCCCCCTTTACCTACGCCATTGCCGAGTACAAAGTCTAATTCACTTAAGATAAAATTGATTTATTCTCTATTTTTAACAAATTTAAAAAACCCTTAAAAAACTGCAACACCAATTAACGTATTTACTAGTTTAATACCTACTTGCCAATAATAATTTTATAAGAATTTTTGACTGTTCAGTTTTTTGAAAATATCAAAATAAGGACATTTTAACATAAGTAATCTAAAGTCGAAATAATTTACTTTTTTAAAGAAATACCATTACTATATTACATTAAATGTTAAGCAGGTCAATACTAAAAAAAATAACGAGGTGAAACTACGGTAGATCGGTTTAAAACATTTGTGAAAATGTACCCTATTAATAGTTCTGATTTTGACAGGCTGATAAGTATATAAACCATACTGATGGTTGGTTGTGAAAAAAAGTTATTATATGTTGCTTAGGATTGATAGGAAAAAAGACAATTGCATTTTGATAAGTGGTGCGTTTTGATTCGGCATATTTTAAAAAGGTGGTATTTAAAAATTCCTAAGTAATTTTTATCAGGATTCATATTTTTAAGATTCCGAACCTGATAGGTATAATATTTTAAGCTTGCTTTATATTTTTTCTAATATGCTTACCGTTGTCAATATATTTGTTATCTTTACATTTTGTTATCATCATATTTGGCTAAATTAATTTATTTATTTCTAATTTGACTGCCCAATTAGAAGGGGCTCTATGCTGCTTCACATTGTTATTATTTTCTTTTCTAACAATTCTAACAATATACGTTATACTATAAAAGCATTAAATCAATTTTGTTGCTCATCATTGCATAAAATTAATTACACAAATGTAGTTTATTTATTTTTTATTTTAGGAGGTCTATGCAAGTGAACACTTTTATAGAGTTTACTTTACAAGAGTCTTTCAGCCTTATGATTGCGATACCTTCTTTCCAAATATGCCCGGCAGTGTTAAAAGAGTAGAGTAAGTTTTACAAAAATATCATTAAAAATTAAATAATTCAAAACCATCCTTTTTTTAGAGATTCTAGAGTACCCCAAGGAATTATAGAAGAAAACGGACACAAATACATCGTACATGTTTATGAAAACATACATTTTAAGGAATAATCTTAACAAGGAATTATGATAATTTGTATTGGGTGTAAAATATAAATTAAATAAACTGTTTTATTGCATTTTTTTAATTCTTTCAGATTTACAATGCTATTTTTGCAAATAAAGGAAACCTGCCAAATTAGCTCATTATTCTTAAAGTATTTTATTTATATTTCTTGCCTTAAATAGATACCAAAAATATAATTAAGTTATAATTAGAGCATAAATTGAATTAATACAATTTTTCCGTATTTGCATAATGGAAATACACGTGAAACCAAAATTCACAAAATGCCTTAAGTTGCGGATTGCTGATCTAAGCATCGCTTCCATGGCACCTGGATGCTCTTTGCATAGGTTATTACAATCGAATTGGACATAAAGTTACAGGTATGAACAGACTATTTGTATTTTTTTATTTCTGTTTTAGTAAAGATACTTTTCTTAAGTGTTCCTTTAAACGCAAAACATATAGTAGTCCAATCTTGGTGTATTAGAAAGGTCTTTTACCATAAAAACTCTGTTAGTTTTTACCGTTTAGTGTAAAAAATTTTAACATCCCGCAAAAACATTAAAAAATTTAATCAGTAAACTTAGTAAAGTGCTAGTAATAATGCAAAGATAATCCAAAATTAAAACAAGAAAAAGTGCAATAATAGATTTTAATATGCAATTAGCTCACTTAAAAACGCTTCCGGCTGAACTGTCTTCAATTCATTACATGAATCTTTAAAAATTCTTGTAAAAACACTCAGTGGCAACATAATAATTGAAGCCAGGCTATCCGTCAAGGTTAAGTCAAAAATGAATATGCTGCACTAGACTTTAAAAATAATACAGACGACATACCAAAAAAATATCTTTAATCGACTATAGCTGTAATTTTGCTTACTGCAAGTGAATTTTTAATTTTTCATGTATTGATTACACATAATCAAAATTTTAACGAAATATATTTATCAAATATTTGTAAATTATTGTCAAACATTTTTTACCCGTAAAACTTCGTTCTTAGTTTTAAGGACTTTTAACACACGTCAGTGACGTCTCAGTACCTTATCAGTTTCGTCATCCTTTATTTAAGGTTAATTCTCATACGTTCCGTTTCCGTTCCCTTTCATATTTATTCTGTTTACATAAAGTATTATTACATTGCAATACATACTCCTGTGCACACCTTTCGTTCCGTTTAAATAACGTTTCCAATCAGTTCCAGTTAAATTGATTGAGTACATACACATATATACTGAAAACATTATTATTCAGTTCCATTTAGGTCCAATCGCAAGTATTGATTTCTTAAATGTGATATTTCATTTCGCAATAACTGAATCATTTAGAAAAAATAATCCATGTAGCTATTTTCCCTGATTGTGTCATACAAAAATATCGATAAAACTTTGTGTCGTCATCTATCAATCCTTAATAAAATGTTATATATTGTAGTTATATATGTTAAATATTTCGGCTTGTTAATATGTTATGCACCAAAATCTGATCTGAATGTTCAGAGGATGGTAATATACCACTACACCTAAACCTCAGTAGGTCCTTTATGTTCCCTCTTGTAGGCGGGAGATTTACAGCATCGTCCAACTTATTTATTTAAAATAGTTGAGGACGTCTTTATGTGAAATCTCCCTAATTTCGGCTATTAATGGCTAGTTAGTGCCCAGCAAGGAGTTCCGTTCAAATGTGATGGCGGTATAATCGCAAAGAATATGTTCCACGGTCTCATTTTCTTGTTCACAGCCTCTGCCTAATTCTGTGCCCGTTAGACCCATTTTAAATAGGTGTCCTCGTAGCCCGCTGTGGCCAGTCAGAATGCCAGTTAGTGTTCGGAGGTTCTTTTTGAACATCATAAGGCATTTTTCGCTATTAACTTCTCTGGATAGCTAAGCAGTATTTCTGCGAAGTTGCAGTTCGTGGTATCATCTCATTTTTTTCTTAAACAGACGATGGGAATTTTCTTTAATAAGGTATTTGACTTCTGGTGAAAAGCTAAGTTTAGTATTAAAAATAACGGGTGCTGTTATGTTCCTTAATTTCTTTTTCTTGGTAAACAGAACCATTTCTGTTTTCTTGCATTCTATCGCAGATTACATTCAGGATTAGCAAAATTACCATGTCATCAGCGTATGCTATCGTGTATAGGTTTTCATTGTTGAGGCGTCGCAAAAGGCTATTTTGAACCATGTTCCATAGTAAGGGTAAGAGTAGTCCTCCCTGCGGGCAGTCCTATGTTACCTTGCTCGTGACCTTAACATGTTCAGCCTTTATTTCTATTACTCGTTTTAAGAGCATATTTATTATCCATTCATTTACCGTTGGTGGGGTATGATTGTCGACAAGTGCGTCTGATATGTTGGTGAAGGTCGTTTTGTCACACGCCCCCTCTATACACCTATGGCGGATTCCTTGTAGTCCATTGATCTTTCGATTTATTCACCCAAAATATGTTTTTCTTTTTGGTAGCCCCTTATGTAATAAAACAGCAACAAAACTCATCATAAACGACAACAATTTAAATGAACATATTTTATATGTAATGGTTATAGAACGAAAACGAAACGTATAATGAGAATCAATCCTTATAGTTCAGACGGGTCCGTCAGTCATCAGTAGGTAGCAGTAGCAGAGCATGCAGTATTATGCAAAATGGCTGATTTTACAGATTTTTAATTGACACAGTTTTGGATCATTAAGATCAAAAGAATCAGATCAAGAAAGAAAAAAAACAAGCCATGGATGAAACGAGAAAAGGAAGGAGATTTTATGACACTGTATAACAAATTATATATTGGAAAATAATAATTAATATATAAGAGATAAGTTTAGTAATTAAATTAGTAAATCCATTATAAAACTGTAAAAAATTTCAAAAATTAAATGGTTTTTGCCAAGGGCAAAAATGTATAGTTGTATATCGATCATTGCCAAGGGTTTCACGGCGTACCTTTGGAACACATATTTTTTGTCTCTCCAGGCTTGCTTATGGATAAGAGATTTGTGATAAGAGTTGGAAGTATTATATAAGGTTTTTAAGATAAAACAATATTGCTTTTTAATGTATTTGACCCAAAAAAGATGAGAAAAATATCCCTCGGATCAATTTTTTTTCTAGTTGTATTTTAATGTATATAGCTAGAATGCGGGGATATATGTTTGAACCATGTAGTCCTTATGCGTAGTCCCGGGGGAGGGGGGATTAGCGGGCCACCAGCAAATTTTCTCAGCTTTTCGAATCAGGGACGTTTGGATCGCTGCTATCACGGGAAGAATCTTCAAATGCGGGAAAACCACAAGCGGTACACCGTTTCGGCTAGGATTCCGCATACTAGCCAAACGGGGATCCAAAAAATATAAGGAATTTTTTTTAGATCTTTATTGTGTTTCCAAGGTTTTTTTTATATCGAAACCTATTAAAAACCAGACTCAACCTGAAAGTGATGAAAAAAATATGTAAGTATGTATAGCTAGATTGCGGCAAATTAGTTCGAACTGCGTAATAGGCTTACATAATGATAATTTTCGGACTCTTCCGGTCGGGTCATCCTAGCGAGATAAAACGGTCAGTTTCAGCCGGGAAATTTTGAAGAAAATGTTTCGTTTTCCGGGTAAAATCGTTGTGGTTAGGTAATGGTACCTTTTCAGTCAGCTGTTATCGTTGGCAACAAATATACGTTGGGACGAAATTGATTCTAAAACAACACTGACGTGACTGTACTTGACATGTGTCAACGTGTTGATTTTGTTAATTTTAAAATAAACCAACCATTTTTTTTCTCGGAGACTGCTATAACCTCACACACCAGGACTGAGACGGCGCTGATGAGTGTGAATAGACCCTTACTTGGCAAGTTAAACCTCATATAAAAGCAAGTTTTATTTTTTTGTAATACGAAATGAAGATATACAGGGTTATCCTAATTAAGTGTCCACCATTGGTAACTTTGTTATTAGTGAAAATACAAGGTTGTTTAAATTAGCAAACTAGTAGCATTTTTAACGCTGGTAAAAAGGAGAAATAGAAAAAAACAATTGAGAAACGTATTTTTGAGTTTTTCAGTAAAATAACATTTTTTTAAATGGAAACACCTGTATATTATATTTTTTTCTGTTAAAACATCAAATTTTAAACAAAAAAGTTTAAAATGACTTTCCCGCTAGAGTCAAAAATAAAGTTAAAAGAACGATAAATATTTTTAATTATTTGCAGTATTAAAATATTAAGACGGCTATGAAAACAACATGGCCTTCGCGATTTGACAGCATTAAGATAAGCGACAAATTGCTAAACTGGACATACTCGCAACTAGAAGGCTTTGGAAAACAATGATAAAACCAAATGATGTCAAACATTAGTGTGTTTGTTTATAAGCTTTATTGTGTCAGTCATTAATTTAAAGAAAAATGTTCTCTCATGAATAAAAGTGTGATATGTTAGAATGCTATTTAGTGTGCAGAAAATCCAAGAGCAAGAGACTACTACAGTGAATTATATCCCGCTCGCATTCAACCGTATGAACGATATTTTCTGAGACTTTTTGAAAATTTAGGGGCAACGAAAATGTTTTTGCTAAAACAAGGGCAAAAAAATAATGAACAATAAGCGAGGCCACGGAAATTGCAGTTATTGGATATTTCGAAGCTTTTCGTGAGAATTCAATACCAGATATTCTCAAGGACTCTAATTTCAGTTATGGTACTGTTCAAAGGATTTTAAAAAAGTACACATTTATTCCGCATAAGTACCGACCAGTTCAAACGCTTTTGGCAAGGGATCCAGAGAGAAGACTTGTTTTTTACCATTGGTATCTTAACTTCTGTCGTCAAAATATAAATAAATTTCGCTACATTTTATGAACAGATGAATCAAATTTCTCAAATTCTGGAATGTTTAATATAAAAAACCACCATTATTGGTGGTTTTTTCTAAAAATCTTTTGTTAGTACATCCAAGAGGTTCACAAGTCCGTTTCAGTTTCAACGTTTGGTGCGGTATAATTGGTTCAAAAATTGTTGGTCCGTTCTTTTATGAGGGCACCCTAACTGGTGAAAGATATGTGGAATTTATGACAGAAATTCTGAATTATTTCTTAGATGAATTGGATCTTATAAGTAGACATCATCTGCATTTTCAGCAAGATGGCGCACCTGCCCACAACTCCAGAGATACTTATAATTTTCTAAGTACTACTTTTAATGATCAGTGGATAGGAACAAATGACCCAATCCAGTGGCCTCCCAGATCACCAGATCTAACCCCACTTGATTACTTCTTGTGGGGTTACTTAAAGAACCAAATTTACAAGCGAAGGTACGATAACGTCGACGCTTTAAAGACTGCAGTTAGGGAAAAGATAACCCAGATGGTAGGATACTTAAGACAGTTCGAGCAGTTGAAAAACGTGCCCAAAAATGTTTTGAAGAACAAGGTGGTGTTTTCGAGCATCTTCTTAAAAAAAAATTGTTATTTTATTTTGTAAGATTATGAGTTGATGTTGAAAATAAAGTTTGTCAATACAATTTAATTGTTTCAGATTGGGGGCCATAACTTCAACAATTTGTAACCTAGGAGAATAGTCATTATAAGCTTTTTTGTTTAAAATTTGATGTTTTAACAGAAAAAAATATAATATTCAAGGGTTTTCATTAAAAAAAATGTTATTTTACTGAAAAAATCAAAATAACGATTCTCAATTGTTTTTTTATTTCTCATTTTTACCAGCGTTAAAAATGCTACTAGTTTGCTAATTTAAACAACTTTGTATTTTCACTAATAACAAAGTTACCAATGGTGGACACTTAATTTGGATAACCCTGTATACTGAAACAAACTTTTTTATAAGTTACTTAAGGTAATTTTAGTGCTTAACTTTATTATCTATCTAATCTATACGAGTTTTTTTTTCTGTGCAGTATTACGTACTTTTCTTTGTAGTTTTTTAGTAAATTTTACTAGCTCAAATTCCCTTTAAATACTACATTAAATGTTGAAAACCAACACTACGAATATCCGCTATCCTATTAAAAAGAAGCCGGCTACTCTCAATGAATTATAGACTATATCCCCCATAGATATATAAACAAAGGGAGATAAAACTGTTTACAATTAAAAGCAATCAAACATTGAAATAGTGTCTACCTCTCTAGACCACTTGATGGTCAAACGTGCTTGATACACATGCACCCTTGCCGATTGTCTTTTATTGGCGAATTTTTAGGATATTGCTTTATTAATATTTTCTTTTTAAATTCTTAAACAGATCATAAATCATAACATTTCGTTATGCAATAACTTAATAGCAGCGACAGAAATATGTTTTTAGTTAATTTTTATTTTGCTTTATTAATATTATTCTCAAAAATAATACCGGAATATTAACGGTCAAGATGGGCAACACTGCTTTTTGTTGTTTATTCATAATTTTTGTACGCTAGGGTCACGAAGGTGGTCGGTCACCTAGTAGTAAATTTTTTATTTGTGTTGTGAGGCGGTGTTGCATTTTGTTTAAACTAGCTCAGAGAGAGATTTGTGTTTTTAGAGTGCGGTTATAAGAGGATTTTCTTAATATTTTATGTAATATTTTTAATAAACAGAGTAAAAAATGGTTGTGAAGTGCCGGGTTTGTAGAAAACTGGATTCTCGTAATAAAAATCTTTCGTTTCACAGGTAAGTTTAAACAGTTCTTTTATAAAACTTCACTTCATTGACGTGCAATAATATGGCGAACAAATAACATTTTGTTGTTAATACCTTTTATGTTATATTTTTGTGCAGATTAACAACGATTGTTTACTTATTTTAGCATAAAATTTAATTATATACCTAACGAAAAAATTGTTTAATTACTTTATAATCGGTTAAAAGTAACCATCAAGGTATAGTTTTTGTTATAAACTTTTTTATTAGATTAATATAGCATATGAACGATTTCAATTATAAAATTTGTTCTTAGGTTTCCTGTTGACCCGGAGAGAAAAAAATATGGTTTTCCCTACTTGGATTTGAAAAGAATATGCAGTTACCACAAATTGTCAAAATCTTTCAGATTATTTTGATCCTTGTGATATTATCACAAATAGAAATGGATAGTTAGTTAAATATTCTGAGATTAGTTAAGAATACTTTAATATTGTTACTGAATACAATAAATTATATGTAAAAAAACAGTGATATTTTTCCTTTTCTCGTAATCAAAAAACATTTAAAACATAAAAGTTAAAAATACCTATTTAATTTAGAAAAATGAAATTTATTCACAAGAAAGGGTCATAAAAATGGATTTTTTATTTAAATTTTAATTTTCCCAAAAACTCTATATTTTGATATTCGTACTGAACTAAACATTTTTTGGTCTATTAATTTCCTCCTCTCACTTTTACAAAATGGTATTGCATGCATTTTTTATCTCATTAGTGGACTTTGAGGGTGGCTGTCAGATGATCTGTTATTCCTTTTTATGACCTAAAATTAAATCTATAAAAATCGGTGGATAGCGATGAAAATAAAAACACGAGAAATTGCGATAAAGTTAAAAAAAAAAACAGATTTAAGCTTTTTATTATGTATGGTTAACGGTTAACAATGCCAGTTTTCAGAAGGGTCGCTTTATATGATAAATAAAGTTTAATTATTGTATTGAACCAATAGGTTTTATTTACTTGCACATTCCTCGAAACAGAACAAAAAGTGTCATGGCACTTTATTTGGACTGAGTCTCATAAAAGATATATTTTTGAATAATATACTAAAAAAATATACTTTAGTAATTTTCTATAGATAAATAGTTTTTGAAAACGAACTACGCCACTGGTGCCCCGCCAGGTTTTGCGCTGCTAAATATTTGCGACGTTGCCTGCAGGGAATTTTTTTATCGGAAGTCCTTTTCTTACACATTATGAATGTTTGATGCACAACAAAAGCCAATTTATGAATGAACGGTTATATCTCCCTTTGCTTATATATCTATGATATCCCCCATAGATATATAACCTTTGCTTATATATCTATGATATCCCCAAAGACCTCGTTAACAAAATGTGTTAAGCTAATATGGACGACAAAGGATTTGTAAATCGTAACTTTGCGTTTCCATCCCACATCCCTTCAATGTTTGATGTTCCTAAATAACCATTTTGATTGATTTATTAAAAAATATAACTTAAGAAATTTAATTATGAAATAACATTCAAAAATGAAACGAAAAATTGCAGTAATGATGTGCAATCTAAAGTAGAAATATATCCGAATAAAGCTGCCTTTCTTTCAATACATGCAAAAATTTAATTAAAAATCTTATTCTTGACCATAAATCACAATTGTCATTAAGTTTCGAGTTATTATGATAATATAGTATATAGTATGGTTTTACTTAAATTTAATTATTATCTACTTTTTAGTTCGGTTTGCTAAAAAAGCGTGCTTTTTTAGTTTTTTCAAACTAGAATTTATTTTCCTATTTTCTAGTCCCAAAACAACATCAAAATTGGCGAATTGGTAGGTTTGTTTATGATCTTAGTCAGGACATTAGAACAAAGTTATGTGATAACTGTATTGTCATAGGGCTCTTGACCCGTATACAAATTTTCCAAGTTAATCAGACTTCTTGAAATTGGTGCAAATTAAGTTGAAAAATTCCGTTACATACATACATACGGGTGAAGCTGATAAAAGCATGGTAAAAACAAGATATTTCTAGAAAAGAATATATAGTTTCCTAAAGCGCAAAATAAATAAAGCCCTTATAAAGAAATGCGTAAAATTTCAAGAATTTGTTAACATTTCTCCAACAAGCTTCTTTGTTTAATCTAACATTAACATAGACACCTACACACATATACACACACACATACACACACACATACACACACATACACCCATACACAAATAAATTTACAAAAAAGACGCTTTTTTCAAAATCATGTTTTTTTTTAATCTACGGATTCTAAGATGTCAAGAAGATGAAGTCTAGAATCAACTAGAAGGATTTGTATATTATTTTTAAAAATTAACAAAATGCATCAGAAATGGAAAAATAAAGAGTTGATTATTTGATGACAATAACCTCTTTAAAAAAATGTTACAGTAATACATTGGTTTTAAACCATGCTTTCGGGGTAGTTCAAAATATGTTTTAAGAAAGGTATTTCGCGCGCATAATTAAGCGAAGAGCGTATGAGAAAAAAACTAAAAATATTCTTGTGCGTAAAAATATAAAAGCATAGGGTATTTTTTTTAGATAAAATTTAATTACCATGCGTATTATATTTGTAAAATATGAGATTGTGACTAACCACAACTAGCCACAACTTAATGGTTTTAAGGTAAGTAGCTGACACGTATTTGAGACAGTTGCTTTAAAGTGCTATAAAATTATTTTTAATGTCACAGAAAGTAAAAGGTAGGATTATACAGAAAAATTAAGTAAAGTTAAGTTAACAAAAATTAAGTTAATATCAATTAATAAGACATTTGTGTGAAAACATGCAAATCAATTTAAAAATAATTAAAAAATTAAGCATGCGTAGAGCAAATCACTGTTAATAGGGTTTTTGTGATTTATATTTCATCAGTGCACTCTCTGGCAGCTGTCCGGTAATTTGTTAACTTCTTAAACAAATATCTGTATAAAAAATATATAATTTTGTTATTTTTTTTTCATAATACATGGGAAAGACGAGTTTGTGTTAGCCTATTTTATGATGTTATTGTGTGGGAGTTTAATTATTTTAAAAAGGAAACGTAAAAATTAAAATAAGTTAAAAAAGATAAAAGTTGGTTATTTTCTTAACTTAACTTAACTTAATTTTTAATTTATGTGTATAATTAAAACCATTGGATCACATAATGTTTATCTCTTCTTGTGTTACTTTAACTTATTTCTTTTGCATAATCCTAACTTAAATTATTTTTATTAATGTGATCAGATCATTTCGCAAAAATAGTTGTTAAATATTTTTATACCAGGAAATGACTTTTATCTTTTGACACAGATTATGTTATTTAGGTAGTGTATTAAACCTCACCTAATCATTGTGCTAATAAGTACTCCATATAAATAATTTGTATTTTTAATTAAATATTTTGCAATCATGTGTACTTAGAATTGTCAATTATCAATGATTAAATCCCTTAATCAAATACTTTATAAAGTGATTACATAATTTAATAAATTAGACATGATAATTTAATTTAAAAAAAAGTAGGTTATTAAGATAAAAACTGATTCCATGTTTAATTCAAACACTTTAAGAAAATATAATACTTTTATTAATTGGACATTCTAACTTTAACCAAGTTTATATGCCTTTCATTTATTTAGCTCCACACTATATCAGTCTTTTTTAAAATTTATTTCATCTTACAAAATTATTTAAAACATCAATTCCAATAATAAAACCTAATTGTCGCAAAAATATGTCAAAAGATTTTGGAAAATTACATAAAATCAAATGCCACCACATATTATAGTTAAAATTTAATATTAATGCTATTCTAAACGATTTTATTTTAATATAATGAACAATTTGTGTACATTAACTTCTACAAAACCTTACTCAAACCCATTTAAAAAAATCACGTACAACACAGTCTTAACCGATTACTTAGAAAATTAATAATAATTGCAAGTCCAAACCAATAAGTCAGCAATTTAATGAATATAAACTATATTGCCTGAACTGTATAAAACCATACATGAAAGTATAATTAATGTAAAATCTACTAATATATCAAAATTCAACCAATAACGTAACGACATACACGTTAAACTCGATGCTATTGATTACAGAAAATTAAACAAAAAACAGGCCAAAACCAAAGTCCACGAGAGAACTTACTTAATTAATCTGTGGATGTCTGTTGAAATGTTTCCGCAGGCCCGCACGTCCTTTTTAGATAGCAGCTGCTGATGGTTTGCTCTTCAAATTATACACAGCAAATTTGAACGGTTATTCGCTAGTTAGGCTGTTCTGCTACTGGCTGATGGTTGCTCTTGTTTGGTGTTTGAGAACATCAGAATTAAAGAAAATACACTCGTGAAACAAATTAAAAAGCCCGACCTTATTTCGCAAAGCCCGAGTACTGTGGGAGGGCTGGTCATATTGCGAACTAGGCAGCAGTCTCACGAGTTTCTTCGATATGTGCAAAAACTGTACTATATAGAACCTTATGCCTGCAGAGGCCTTTTTCCCTCCTAATCCCCAAATCTCTAAGGGTCTTACAGGTCTTTTTATTTTACTTGACTATTCGTGGACAACATCGGATAAAAATATAAGTCCAAAACGTTTTTACCGATCAATGTAGGAAGCGTTTAAGTATTGCGTAACGAATATGGGGAGAGGGAGGGGTCTTATAAAACGTTACACTGCGTTACAGTGGCGGAAGGGGGGGGTTAAACTACGCGTTACGTAACGCGACTTTTCGGTACGTTACGCCATATAATAAACACATGGTGGTTACGTAATGTTTTACTAGGAAGGAGGGGGGCTACAGATAAACGTTACGGCGCGTTACATGGGGGAAGGGGAGGGGTCAAATATATCCAAAAATTGCGTTACGTAATACTTGAACGCTCCCTTTTGGCAAAACTGTTTACTTCTTCTTTTGCCTGTGAGATTCTCTTTTATTTTCAACAGATCTATGTTGTGGTCTTCTAACCCTTTTTGAAACTCCTTCACCTTCAGTATCTCTCTTTAGTAGCCAACATTAGTCTACCATCATATATACGTCCCATTTTCTTTCCAACTCCGTTCAACTTTTTCCATATCCTGACAAAATCTCTTATCTTGCTGCTTGCTGTAATCCGCTAAATTTTCTGAAAAATAGCTAATTGTAAGATAAGAATCTAGGAATTGGAGTTTAAAATGTATCAAACATCCGAAACGCTGAGTTTCTTCCGATTTCTAAAAAAGTTTTTAGCATCACCTTACAAACTTAGCCAAAGAGCTTTTTCTAAACGATTTTTTCCTATTTGAAATGGTCTTGACCCTGACGTGATAGTGTCAAACGATTATGGATCCAGATTCAGATGCTCAAAATACTGAAATTTATTATGGTGAAATCTCGAGATCAGACAATGGTTTAGCCCTAAAATGACTTTGACCTTTACGGGATGGGGTTAAATGGACCCCGGATTTAGATTCGACAGACAACTTTGCCGGTGTAATTATTATCAGATAGAATTTTTATTCGAAAAAAATTATGAATATAAACGTAGTCGATGGTAATTTTCACACGCTAATATTGCAAGAACACCTAAATGTAGAGTTAGATCGTTTTGTAAAAAAATATTTTTTTCTACGATTTAAAAAATATTAATTTTTTTGGGATTTCATTAAAACACAATTACGTTGCTACTGTTGCTATCTATACCTCATTTTCGAGATATGCTTTATAAACCTTGGTATATTTGCTTTATCAAGTCATATAATATTAACCTTGTTCCCTTCTTTTTACTATTGTTGTTTCTGACTATATCGTCAACAGACACATACATAGGCCTTTTTATTGAATCAAAACATATATATTGGCATGTGGCTTGTTCCTTAAAATAAATTAAATTACTAGCTATTTCGAATTTATGTGACACTTTGTTTTTCGTTTCAACGTTGAGTTGCAAGGCCAGTATGTACGCGACATCATCACTTTTGTTCAAGATCTTTTTAAACTATATTGGTAACAGATACAACATCAGACAAAACAACCGACAAGGGGAATCATAGAGATTCTTACAAACCAAGAAATTACGAAAGAAATGCCGCTGATACGAGAGATTCAGGTCTCTCGTCTTGTCTCGCCCCGTCTTAAAGAAAAGAGACAAGACGAGGAAGCGCCTTTCCCTGGCTTTCGTTTCTTTTGAGGTCTCTCGTTTTCTCGGCCAGGTGATTTTGACATACAAAATTATAAGTCAAGATAAAAATAAGAGTTTAAAATAGAATTAAAATTAGTATGATTTAAAATATTAAGAATCAGATGGAAAGATGTAATAACCAAGTAATAAGATTATTTACTGGGCGCTTTATTATAGCAATATTTGAGAACATCAAGGAAAAATTAGATTTCATACAAAAATTGATAAAAAAAAGTTGTCTATGTTCTAAAATTTCTTCTAGAGAATGAGACCAGAATAAGGCAAAACAAATAGAAACTTGCAAAAATACTAATAAAAGAGCAAAAAATATGTGTTTTATTAAAGACTGGAACGTAATCTTAATTTAAGTTCCGTAATACTGATCACAAATATTATTTTGTTTATTTTTACATTTGTTAGTATCAGAGAAACACTGTTTACTAAATTATAAATTAAATTAAAACGACTTTGATAAATATGTGGTTATTTAAGTCCTACTACAGTTTTTACTACTAAATGCAAGTAAGCGTTTTAGATTAATCGATATGCAAATTACTGAACGATATGATTAAATAAAACTGGAGTTTTCTAGCTTCGTACACTCGCGTTTCGTACACTGAATTATTTAAATTTACCTAAAATATTCTTGTTTTGTACACTTAATTATTTAATCCTTTTTATGGTTCTCGTTTCGTACACCGATCATTGTGACGACCCACATAACCAACCAAATCAATACCATATTGAAAATTATTAAAATTGTGTTAATAACTTCTACGTGGGGATAATTTAGACAAATTCAAAAGCCGTTAGTTCTAGTTGGCCATGGTTAGTTCTGGTTAGTTAAAGCAGCTTTTTATTTTCCCCCATCATATTTCAGACGTAATAAATCACTAAAAGTAGGAACAGTAAACTTTTTCGTTTTGGCCGCAATTTTGCCAATCAAACGAAGCTTAATCAAACCAAGGAATAATATAGACAAATTTTAATGGCCTCAGTTCTGGTCGGGCGTAGTTAGTTCTGGTTAGTTAAAGCGCCTTTTTATTTTTTCCAATTATATTTCAGACGTGGTAAATCACTAAAAGTATAAACAGTAAATTTTTCCGTTTAGGCAGATAGTTAAAACATTTATTATTATAAGAGTATTTTAATATCATTATTATTCAAATATTTTATATTTCTGCATGGTATTTGTGAGAAAAAATATTTTGATATTTAATTATAAAATTAGTTTTAATTTATTTTACCCTATTTTATGAACCACCAGAGACATGAACCTACCTTAATTTTTGGTGTACAAAACGAGGTGTCGGAAACTAAATAATTAATTTTGTGTACAAAATAAGAATATTTGGGGGACATTTTTAAGGTGTACGAAACGCGAGTGTACAACAAGAATAAATCAATTATAGGACAGCACAACCATTTAAAATAATTCCGACTACCTACCGCCACAGGGTTTCTGAATTTTTATTTTTTTTTTTAAATTTTTTGTTTAAGCTATAGTGTTCTAAATATAAGTTAAATTTACCAGGTTTAGTCATAAGTTTAAAAAAACGGGATATTCTTTTGAAAAATCTTTAAGGTTATTTTCGCTGAGACCGACAATGAAATAAAGTAATGTCACGTGTCAAATATTGCAGTTTTATATCCTAGATATACCCTCCTAATGTAATTTTAATAACGGTAAAAGCAAAAAAAATGGTGGCAAATCAGTACTAAGGGGGACAATAGTCTATAGGTTTCGTTTATTTTTTGTAATCATTATGACAGCCTACGAAAACTTATATGGAGCCTAAGTACTAGGTACCTTGGGTGCCGGGTTTTTAGATGTTTAACTCATTTTATCCCCCAATTCCGTCAACACATTTTTAAAAGAAGTACCAACTTTTTCAAAATTAAAATTCTACAAATATAACAAACTGGTGCTTGTTTTAAATCTGCGTTTTTTAAATTTAAGAACTAATATTCACATTTCCTATAATATATGGAAGAAAAAAAAATTATCTTTTTGAGCCAAACTTTAGTGTGCAAATAAATTCGCGGGCCACGTTTAAAAGTAGTAAATTTTAAAGTAGTCTTCATATTTTTTTGCGATAAATATCCGACATAAAATAACGTTATTATAACATTAATATATTAATATAACAAAATAAAATAAAAAAATAGGTATAACATTGTATTTAACTCGTTAAATTTGGAATTGTTACAAACGACGAAAATTAAATAGCGACACCGAAATCAATAAACGCGCTTGAATTTGGGAAACTAATTTATCGATGTTTGGATTAATTGCACGGATACCAAGACGTAAAGAATTTTCCAAATTATCGTCAGTCAGCGTTGTACGATGTTTTGATTTATTAACTTTTATCATTTAAAGGAACTATTTGCATTTATAAGTACTGCCGAACGCACAATTCAATCTTCTTGCGAATTTTCTAATCTGCGGAAAATGGTCTTTTTCGAGGTTTTCTTTTATAGAAATCTAACTACTCCACGTCTTCAAACTTAGATTTTAGGAGTAAGTTTTCTTAAATCTTGATCAACTCCATATGCAAGTGTATTGGAGCATTTTGTACATTACCTTTTGTTGAAAGTAGCAAATAAATTGAAACAGACTTTCATGTTTTTGAAATCGCTAAATCTGTTCGAAAATTGCTCCGACAGTACCTTGAGTTCTTCAGCATAAGCAATATTCTCATACGCAGACAGCGTGGTAAAATAGTAACTGTTACCAGACAGCATCTGTGCCCCCCACAAGCGGATGAAATGCTTTCAAATGTCTGTACAAATAATTAACTAACTGTCCTTGTTTTTGAAGTTTCAAATTTAAATCATTCAAATGGCCAGTAAGGTCGACCAGAAATGCTAAGTCACATATCCATTATGGGTCACTTAATTCAGTTAATGATTTATCTTTTATTGGCATAAAGTCTTTAATCTTCCTTATAAGCTCGTAAAACCGTTTTAGCATTTTCCCTTTGCTTAGCCATCTGACTTCATAATAATATGTTACGTCGTCATGATTGGCTGATTTTTTATCCAAAAACGCCTTAAACTGACGATGGTTAAGCCCTCGGGATCGATTAAAATTGGTGGTTATTTCCACCACATTCATAATATTCTGAAGTCGAATGGACTTAGAACACAAGTTCTTTTGCAATAATGCAATATAAAGGACTGTTTAATCATCTTTTTGCACTTTTAATTCAGTTGCTTTTTCATTCATAATTCCGATAAAATCTTTACGTAAGCCGACCATAGAAGGTGCACCATTGGTGCATACTAAAACTAATTTTGACCATTGCAAGCCAAAACTTGTGAATACCTTTTGAACTTCATTAAATATGTCCTTTCCTGTAGTGGTTCGTTTTAGCGGCTGTAAAGCAAGCAATTCCTCAGTAACAGTGAACTCAACACCTCGAATAAATATAGCCAGTTGAACTGTGTCCAACAAATCGGTGCTCTCGTCTAATGCTATGGAAAATGATTCAAAACCAGCCATATGGTCAGTCAATATTGTTTTTATATCATTAGCCATCATTTCTATACGTCGGACAACAGTACGTTTTGACAAACTATTTTTTTCAAATATATTTTTCTTTTCAGGACACAAAACACTGCAAACTTTTAAAATACACTTCCTGATAAATTCTCCCTCGGCAAATGGTTTTAATGACTTTGCCAATTCTGAACTAACTATAAAACTAGCTTTCACAACATTATCAAGTTGTGTTCTTTGTTTATGAAACATTTGCTGCTGCTTTTCCAAATTAGCAGTAAGCTTCTGGATTTTGTCTTTTCTTATTTGTCCTGTCAGTGAGTGCAGCGTAGGATGTTTAGTTAAGTAATGTCTCTTTATATTGAATTATTTCACCACTAAAATGGATTTATTACACATGAAACAAATAGGCTTACCATTGTGCAAGATAAAAAATAATTCTTCAGTCCATTTTTCTTGAAACTGGCGACCCTCTGCATCTACTTTTCGTTTTTTTTACCAGACATCATTTTCGTATACAAAATATAATTAATAAGCACTCAAGATGCACACAAAGTCACAAAGCAAATTGACGGCACTAGCAATTCGCTGGAATATCGCTTGTCGAAGTTATCACCTCGGTAACTCGAATAGAACCGAACTAAAGTTCGGGCCATCCACCCGCTTATATATACAAAATGAAGGAATGATCTAAAATCGTCTTGAGAAGAAATAATATTTTGTTGCGTCGCCAGTGAGACGGCAAACAATAAAGGTTTTCATGTTGCCGCTTGACCCTTTGATGATCGCCGCCACTCGGCTTGCTCGCTTACTTGATTCCGTGAGTATGAGTAAGTAGTCATAAATATATATATATATATATATATATATATATATATATATATATATATATATATATATATATATATATATATATATATATATATATATATATATATATATATATATATATATATATATATATATATATATATATATATATATATATATATATATATATATATATATATATATATATATATATATATATATATATATATATATATTATAATATTAGGTATATACATAAATATAGTCGCAGGCGCGGATGTTGTCCACATATGATTTACATAATTCATATTTTTATCACGAAAGAAAAGACGGGACAAGACGAGAGGCATGTCGAGAATATTAATATACAATATTTATATCTAGATAATATGTAGAGGGTGCCACGATATTAGGAATGTACTTATATGCTTTCGCCCTACCTTTATCTGCGGCATTACTACTATTTGACTGGACAAATGTAAAAGATGGACAGACACATCTGCCAACGTACAGTATGAGAAAAGATAAAATCATAAAATATATATTTTAGACAATTATAGCTTACATATTTATAAATTAAAAAGAAGGAGTTCTCGAACTCAGGTCATTGTAAGTTAATTAATATTTAACTGTCACCATTGATCAACTTTAATATATCAGTATACAAATTTTCTTTTGATATGCTTTCAGTGGCACTGTATCAAAATCGCGCGTTTCTTAATAGCGCATGTCAGATAAGCGTACACAAAATAGCGCATATCAATTAGACGCAGTTTAAAAACGCGCAGTTACAAATATGGAGCATCTAAAATTTAAATGTTACGCTATTAAAATAGCGCATTTTTAAAATCAAATGCCGATGAAATGCACAGGTTTTGTTAATATATATTAGGACTGGGACAATAAAAACTAGATTCATAACGTAAATTGAATATATTTAAGCGTCTAATTTTTGAACATTTAAGTGATAAAAAAACAAAATTAGCATTAGGTCTACAAAAGCAAATTATTAAAATACTCGCTTTTAAGTGAGCGCCTAAATTTCTACAAAAGAGTAATTTTTGATTGATGAACCTTCATGCGTTCGAGTTTTTTGCT
This sequence comes from Listronotus oregonensis, assembly GCA_019359885.1. Classification (NCBI taxonomy): domain Eukaryota; kingdom Metazoa; phylum Arthropoda; class Insecta; order Coleoptera; family Curculionidae; genus Listronotus; species Listronotus oregonensis. Next base: position 20,311 of record JAHBCN010002400.1, on the reverse strand, counting down.
GGACGTATTTGCTATGTAGCATCTTTTGACCGAAAACCAGATATATAGCGACTAATGTAAATTTCCTAAATTTGTTCTGGTCTAATCTTTTATTTGGTCCACTATTTTTGTAATTGATGGATGATGGCAGTCTAAACAGTTTTGAAAGCTACATATGCGTGAGTATGAGCTAGTGAATTATTGCGAAGTTGAATAGATTAGCGCCACCATTCTATTAAACAAATCACGCATATGATATTCTGAACCGCGGGTCAACTTTGTTGATTCTGTTTCCTACATAATTGGTCTCCCAAAAACCCATTAGTGGTGCCATTTCTTCGGGGAATTGTTCCGATAAAATTTCAAACGCGACCTTGGACATCTTTTTCTGGAATAAAACTTAAGCTCAACAACATTTTGCAGTTTTATTTCAGAGGTCTAAACTCATCTGAGTTTTTATATTGTTCAGTAATGGTCCCTAATGGGTTTTTGAATTTTCCTCCAGAGGTTTTGGCTGAGGGTGAAATAAACAACCATTTACTCATAGTGCCTGAAAAACAAGCTTCAATTGCGGAAATTGATGCTTGGCTCAAATAAATAAAGACCTAAAAGAACACTTTCGCGGACTCTAGTTTCGGTTCAATGTCAACCAATTTGGAAACAATCTTTTGTATGTTTGTCAAGGTTTTGTTTTCTAATAATGCATATATTACAGGGATTGCTTAATTTATCCAAAAACGCGTGAATTGTAAACAATTGGTAAAAATAGATCCAGACGTTTAACATTGAAGTCCCATCTGCGCACCAGTTTGTATTGAACTCGAGAAGGAGCAAAATGTTGTTCCGCGTAGCAAAAATAAGGATCCGGCTAGCTTTCATCATCCTCACTTTTTGAATTGTTACCCAGTTTGTTAATAGTAAAAACGGCTCATTTTTATTTATGGTCATATTTGTCAGTATATTTTGGGAATCCGGCGTTATTCTCTGACGATGTACTATCATTTCACAAGCTTCACGTCTCTACTGGGTATTAAAGTCCTAGCACCTCATCTGAAACAGCAGATGTGGAAGCTTGCATAATAGCCCTCACGTCTTGGTTTGTAGTTGGTTGTTTGAGGCGCTAATACTTTAAAATTGCTCCTTACAACGTCTACTTGTTTTAGGGCAGGATTAGGTCCGTGATCTATGTAGCCAATCCGCTGTGATATATCGGTACCCGTGGACATTAAACCAGTCCTTTACTACAAGCTGTAGTACATCTCCAAGTAGTAGACTTTGAAGTGGTGCGGTCTTTTCTGTAGCGATATCCATCATTATATAAGACATCTTTACCTTTCTGCGACTTTTTAAACTCCATGTATCGTATTGTAGGCAATATACAAACAATAAGACTTTTTAAATATTTTTGTGCTGTTAAAGTAACAATGACATTGAAATAACTGGTGGTATAACAAACACTAGGTAAATAAAAACAACCAATTTAACAGAGAAGTACCTAACCTTTTTATAAAGGATAAGGTAATAAACTTTAGGTAAGTAAATAAAGGTTTAATGCATAAAACTTGTAATTAAATCTTCATGGTGCGGCATAATGAAACCATACATTTTGAAGTTAAAAAAACTTTAAAACGGTGAATTCTAGAACAAATTTTTCTATCTTGTTTGATAGAAAAATCCAAAAAACTTTTGTTTAGGAATAATTCAAAAACAAAAATATACATAATTCTTTATATAGGACAGTTCTAAATGCGCTTAATTGACATGGGCTTTTTTGAAATGCGCCTAATTGATATGCGCTATTTTGAAACGCGCTCTCTTGAAACACGCTATTTTGTTACTGCGCTATTTTGAGATGCGCTATTTTGTGTGCGCTTATCTGACATGCGCTATTAAGAAACGCGCGATTTTGATGCAGTGCTGCTTTCAGTATATAGAGTTTATAGCACTTGGTTGTGATCCAACCCGTATCATATAAATATAAAGAAAATAGTATATATTACCATAGTTTAAAGAATTTAATTTATTTAAGCGTTACAGATCGAACGCTGTTAGAACAACACCGATACGTCACGGTTTTATATCAGTTTGCCATATGAGACCGTGACGTATCGGTGTTGTTCTTACAGCGTTCGATCTCTACAACTCTGATCGGGATTATCGGGGAACGCGGAGTAGATTTTTCATTATTTGAATGATTATTACGATAATATAAGCATAATGTTGATAATATTTATTTATGGCCACCAAAGTCACGGTATATAAATGTTAAATGTATTGTCTCTATTACCTATTAATAATTATTCCTAGAACTACAAATCGGGGTGGATATCTACCACGGGTAAATTTTAATAAGTAAATAATAATAAGTAAAATCGTAACTGTACTTTGAAATATTTTAATATCTGTTTAATTTATCTTTTTATATATACATTTTCCATAAGAGAAACAAAAAAAGATTCTTGTAACAAAACGAAAAAATTCGAGTACTTATATGTCAGACTACTGCTTTCAAAACGATTTTAAGGGCAAAAATCCCGTGGGGTAAATGTTTAGCCCGATTTTTAGTTTACAGGTAAAAAAAATGGGTTTATAGTTCTAGGGCTATTTTATCATTACGACTAAACAAATCAATATTAATCTTTCTATCTATCCATTGTATAATGTAAAGCCAAAGAGAAATTTATTGTAAACATCTAAAAAGGTCGACCAGACTTTCACGGATAATAATTAATGGATCACTAGTAAAATGTGTAGATAAGCACAACATTTTTATTTGTGTATAAGGAGTGCAAAATGAAATATTGCAGCTGTTTTTTATCTTGAGATAGTCCACGAAGTCGAAGGACTAAATACCAATGTACCGTGGGTGTCTTAAGTGTGGTAAGATGAAGTCTATTGACACGAGACCTAAAACTTGGTGATTTGGAGGAGACGGCAAAGCTTCTGGTGGTAGTAGGTTCCACAGTCTGAACACTCTAGGAATAAAAGCACTAATAAAGTGGAAATCGCATATGAATGAATGCGACTCCTAAAATGGTTTAAAAAATCCTCATCTTTGAAAAAACGCAAAGCCTAATACGGTTCTGACATTGTTCTAGCGTATAATCAGCAAATTTGTGGAACTCAGTGAATTCCAAAGCACTTTACCAAGCTTGACATTTGAAAGTTTAATATATTTTCAATACAAATGCTAATAAATTAATCTAATCTATATGATTTATATTAATATGGTCCTTTGGGCATCTAAAAAACGATAAATCGCCTTGTATTCTACTTTCACAATTATCCACTAAACAAATATTATTACCAGACATATTCAACAACTTTTTAGGGACACGATATACCAAAGCACACGGTTACCGCAAAACAATTTCTGGCGCACTGCGTATCAGTCACACTATATGATATGAGGGGTGCGTTTTGAGAGCCGCCACGAGTGACAAAATATTGTATATTCTTTAAACTATGATATTACGTATTTTATTTGATTTATCTATTGAAGGTTTGTATGATTATGTTTTAATACTATTTTACAAAATACCTTACAAATAATAAGTAGACCATGACAAACGAAATTTTAAAATAATCTTACTACTTATCAAAATTAACAAAATAGAACGTATTTACAGATCGCAGGCTTCGCATATTTTAAAGGACTGTTTTTAGTACACAATGAGTGTAAAATTAAAATTAATAGCAGCTGCATGTGAAAATTTAGGCATAGGTAAAAATGGAGAATTACCCTGGAAACTTGAGTAAGTGAAATTATCTTCTTTTATTTTTATTTTTGGACAATTTTCACGGCAAATATTTATGATTTTTGCGTTTGGCCCATCTTCAAATCTTGTGCAACGGTGTAAATTTACCTGATACAAAAGTATTTTGCGACATATAAGATTGTACAAAAGCAATCTGAAAATGATTTATTGTAATAATATGCATGAACAAAATAATTTTTATAGCTTCCTAGAATTTTTTTGTGTTTTTTACGATGATCGATTTCGGTATCTCTATCAGCAGAGTTAAATTATTTTTCTCATCTATTTTGTTTATACCGGCTCTACACTCCCCCGCAAAACGCACCGGCAAACATGGCTATGATTCGCGCAAGAATATTAACCCTTTACACTCGCAATGTTCTCAGTTACAAAAAATAAGTAAATATATACTGGGTGCTTTAATATTACATTGCTTGGAAAGTGCAAAAAAATGAATTTTATGCCACTATGAAGTATAAATATATTTTTTCGACTATCGTTTATTAATGAGTATTATTTACGTATGCAAAATCATGTATTAATAGTCTTTATTATTACATAATATTCTAAAAAAAAACGATTATAGTAATTATTCAACAAGAATGGCAAGGCATTGGCAAAAAATATCAAACAGACGCAAAAGTAGGCCGTTGGCCGTCATAGCCTAAGCATCAGCCGATTAAATTTGCAAGTATCTGTTTTTTTGATAAAAATAATTTTTTATAAATGGTACATCCTAGTAGAATAAATGGCAGCAGGGTTGCCTGGCAAAATTTAGCCGCAGCTATCTTTAATTAAATACTTTTCAAGATAGAAAAATAAAACTTAAGAATATCATATAATGTCAAATTTGACGTTTTTGACAAGTCACCTGAAGTACTGTACATTCATAGTGTGATGGCATCAATTACTTGTAAGTTAATGCCGGAAAAGTTTATTTAGGATGATGATTGCATCCGTCATTGCGGCTATATCAAGACCGGAAAGGAACTAAGTCGAGTTATTCTTTTTGCACACTTTTGCAGATCTGGCTGGTGAGTAGCGGGGCTAAATCAACCCCTAAATTTTTAAAAATATTATAATTTTTTTCCAAAAATATATTTGAGACAATATGCAATTTTTATATGTTATAGTTTAATGTTTAAAGTGTGGCTAAAACACTTAGTTTGTAAGGCCAAAGCTAGAAAAAAAAAATGTTTAAAGAATAAAAAAATTAATAAGCCAGACGATATTGTCGGGGTTTTAACATTGCCAGGCGCGTGCCAAGAATTTTGCAAAAAAATATAAAAAAGGTAGTTGAGGCAACTTGAAATTTTAATAGGGTACTATTTATAATTAAAAAATAAGATTCTTAAAAAGACAGATCATTTTGGTGGGACTTTCTACATGCCAGGTGATCTAACAAATTATGTATACGAGCGACTGAGTAGCGCTATAGACAAGCTGTAGTGTAAGAGAGAGAACGTTTATCGGCAGCTGTCTGCGTTCTTCCCCCTGGCGAGGTCACGTCGCTTAAAAAAGCCATGAGGTTTTTAGTCGGAATTTTGGAGTAAAAAAAAAATAGAAAATATTGTAAATTTATGCTAAAAATATTTTATATAAAAATGAATATGTTGATTTGTTTGTGTTAAATGGACATATTTTTTGTGTTTTCTTTATCATAAAAAATTTGTTATTAGTGCAGAAATATTGGTTTTTTCAACAAATCTCAAGAGACCTTTTTTTAGAAAATTAATTTTTCAACAACTTTTCTTTCAATATTTTTGCCGCTACATCCGAAAGCCATAAATCTTGTGGGGTTTTTGTGGGTATATTGAACTGTGAAAGATACACCTAACATTAGTAGTTTCCTCAGTATTTTCGATTTAGCACTTGACTAAAAAAAAACTACAAAAGCCCCATTTTGTTGCTTTTTCAAAATCATGCCAAGAATGTTTTCTTTTTAATGGCTCATCGTTATGGAAAATTTATTATTCAAGTTTTCAGAATCCTCCTTTAACTTTCTGCGCGATCAATGGTTGCTAAGATTATCAAAGACAAAATGATCCTTTTCGATTTAACGTCCGATATCTCCGCAAGAAATCGAGGTTTTTGAATTGACTCTACGTTGATTTTTCTCCAAGTTACAGCCTGTTGAAAATCACCTAAAAACCTTCTGATCCCTTAATTTTTTCCATTAGTGTAAAAGTATACTGAATATTTTATATTATCAGTAAAAAATCTTGAAAAATGATTAAATTAAAACAGTACTTTTTATAGGAGTAAAAACATTAGATCCAATCATAATATTGTCGTAATATTTTTTCATCAACGTTAAAAAGTTCTTATAACAATTTGTATGATAATCATCTGTACGGTTAGGAATCACTAGCAAAACAATATTATTATATTTTAATCCATGATATTTACGGATCTCTAATATTTCATGACTTTTTTTGAAAGTTTTCTCTACAAAAGCAATCACTTTTCATTGTTGCAAATTTATGGATTTTGGTTTTTGCGGCAAAAATATGAATCCTATAAAAAAAAATTTGAAAGAAAAGTTGTTGAAAAATTAATTTTCTAAATTTATCTTTTTAGATTTGTTGAAAAAAAAATATTTCTGCACTTATGTCAAATATTTAAGTAATTCATTACATCTAGATTTGTATTAAAATTGACTAAATAACAATTTTTTTATGATAAAAACAACACAAAAAATATGTCCATTTAACACACACAAATCAACACAATCATTATATATAAACCATTTTTAGCATAAATTTACAATATTTTCTATTTTTTTTAACTCCAAAATTCCGACTAGAAACCTCATGGCTATTGTAAGCGACGTGACTTCGCCTGAGCCAATAGTAACGCGGCAAGCAAGAACGCAGACAGCTGCAGATAAAAGTTCTCTCTTACACTATAGCTTGTCTATAGCGCTACTCAGTCGCACCTATACATAATTTTTTAGATCACCTGGCATGTGCAACGTCCCACCAAAATGATCTGTCTTTTTGCAAATCTTATTTTTTAGTTATAAATAATACCCTATTACAATTTCAAGTTGCCTTAAATACCTTTTTTATATTTTTTGCAAAATATTTTTGCACGCGCCTGGCAATGTTAAAACCCCGACAAAATCGTCTACAACATTTAAAAATGGCAAATTGCCTCAAATATATTTTTGGAAAAAAAAACATATTTTTAAACATTTAGGGGTTGATTTAGCCCCGCTACTCACCAGCCAGGTCTGCAGTTCCGTATTGGGGCATAATAGGAGAGCTATATGACAAGTTTTCAGCCTGCCTCAAATACCTTCCCAAAAATTGGTGCCAGCTTTCGGGCTATAAAAACTTATAGTTACATTCCATTGGTGTTACCACAGTTTCGTTAACCTAATTGGTAATAAAAAGGTATAAAACAACGATTTTTGTTTTTATAAGAGGTGTCACGGAAAAAAAAATATTTATGTAAATAAATTACCATTGACTAGACAACCCATGATTTTTTAGTTAAGAAGATGGAAAAAACATAACGAAATGGCATGTAAAGAAATATTATATTTAAATTATTTTTAGGAATGAATATGCATACTTTAAACGGATGATCGCAGCAATAAAAGACAATACTAAAAAAAATGTCCTGATTATGGGAAGGTTAACATGGGAAACTTTTAATGAAGTTGCTGGACCAGATAAAATATGCCTTATATTGACTAGATCAGAATTAGATGTGAGTCAGTATAAAGACGTTCACGTTTACAAAAGTTTTGAGGAAGCAATTCATGCATTAGAGAACAGCGAAAAGTTTAAAGATAAATATGAGAATGCATGGGTGATTGGAGGATCCAGTGTATACAAGGTAACTTTAAATTATTTTAATGTTATAAAAGAGCGTCTATCCATAAACAGTAACGGCCATTAAATCTTGGGCAAAAAATTGGTCAAATTTTGACTATTTTGCCAATTTTTGTAAATCGCTCTTTTTTACCTTGTTTTACTTTTATTTACTATAAATAAAGCAAAAGGTAAAAGAAAATATTTATATTTTATAAAAACTAACAAATTAATAAATTAATTAACAATTTAATGGGTTTAAACAAACTTAAATATCCTTCTAAACAAATTTAATATTTTATTGCGGCCACGGTTTTTTCTAAGACAGAGTTTATCCTTGCAGGCATCGAATGGACCAAAGCCCGGGAATAGTCCGGATTTCCACGTAACTTATTCCACGCCTCTAAAATTTTATACTTAAGTTAAATTTAATTTAAATTTCTGTCCGAAAATCGATCCAGTACAAAAGGAAGAATGATAATCTCTGGTAGATCTACAGAGTGTAACATAAATATGGAACGCTCGAAATACCTCCCACACCGTTTATCCAATTTTTATGAAACTGTGTACTCATAGGTTCAAAATTACGCCGGATCGAATGGTGAGCTTCGCGTCGTTGCCAAGTTTACCGTTTTTCTAAAATCGAATGGAATTTCGTTTTTTTAACCTGTATATGATTCACTTTTTGAGTTCTGCTTAAAATTGTGTATACTTTTTGTAAAAAGTATTTTTTTAACGATAACAGTTTTTGAAAGAATTAAGGTTAAAGTAATACTTAATGTATTTTACCTACAAATACCTGCACATGTAAGCTTACCTGAAATATCTGACATTGTCAATATTTTTACACAAATTATTTACACAAAATGGATCATTTAAGGTCGAAGAATAATTGGCCCATTCTTCATGGAAGAGACGTTAAATGGGGAAAGATACCTGCAGCTTTTAAGAAATAAAATTGTCCCGGCTCTTGTACATACAACTATTTCCAAATAATCGTAAGTTGTGCTAATTTATTTTTTTTACTACTACACTCGCCAACGGCTCGTCCGAAAAACTTTCCCATTAGTAAAAAAAGTAATACTTTACTTTTTTTTAATTATTTTAAAATGATATTTTAGGCAATAATCCAGCACCAAGTGACGAAATATGGTTTCAGCAGGATGGAGCCCCACCTTACTATACCCGTAATGTTCGGCAGTATCTAAATAATATTTTTTTTTTTGGAAGATGGATTGGTCGTAGGGGCACAATCGACTGGCCAGCTCGGTCTCCGGATTTGTCGCCCCTCGATTATTTCTTGTGGGGCCACCTAAAAAATGTCCTTTTTAAAACCAAGCCCACTGACCTTGATGATTTAAAGTTAAGGATAGCAGCAGAATGTAGGAGAATTGAGGAAACTGACAGCCTTCCAAATGTTTTACATGCTTTTACGCAGAACTTAGCTTATTGCCAGGAAGTAAATGGACAATTTTTAAGCATCAGATTTAATTTTGTTTTGTTTATTGTTGTTAAGTTATTGCTTCCTGTATTGTTTATTCTTGTATTTGTAGGTAGAATATATTAAGTATTACTTTAATCTTAATTCTTTCAAAAACTGTTATCGCTGGAAAAAAATACTTTATACAAAAAGTATACACAATTTTAAGCAGTACTCAAAAACTGAATCAAATACGTTTAAAAAAAACGAAGTTCCTTGTCTTGCGGTTTGGTCTTGAGCAAGACCAAGACCGAGACCAAGACCAAGACCGCCTTTTCGCTTGCAAGAAAGACCAAGGTAAACTTGGCAATGACGCGAAGCTACTTATTCGATCCAGCGTTATTTCGAACCTATGAGTACATAGTTTCATAAAAATTGGATAAACGGTGTGGGAGGTATTTCGAGCGTTCCATAATTATGTTACACTCTGTATAATATATACCTTCACATTGAACCTTCTTCGATAAAATAACATACACCAAATCCTTGTGCACTTAGCCCCCCCAAATATTTACTGAAAATCGCCCACTACTTCTGTCCTTTTGTGTATATTTTTCATCAAATCGTGTTTTTTGAGGCCTGTATTGCCCTGTATACCTTTAGTATCCCATTGTAGCAAGAATGAAACACTTTTTTATCGGTGAATATTATATTTTCCAACAAAATCGGCAGTTCCAAGTAAAATTGTAGAGCAAATCCAATGCGTTGTTCTTTATTTGCATTTGTTAAAAACGGTTTTACTGCTGCCGGGTGGCTGCGCAATTCGGATATTTGCCTTATTCTTCGCCGTGCCGTTCTAACCGATGCCGATGCTGGGAAATTGCTTTCCGTTTTTGCTGTAAATACAAATTTAAATGGTTGGTTTCTCAAAACATTAACTAAATTATTGTCTTGTTCTTGATTCGATAGTTTAGGGCGACCACTTTTAGCCCTTCTCTCAAAGGAGTGTGTTTCCTGCCATTTTTTTTAACAAAATGAATAGTACTCTTTGGGATGTTAAGTTTGCCCGCCACATCCCTTTCTGGCCAACCTCTCTGCTCAGTATAATGAATAATTAATACTTTTTGATCCAAAGTTAAGGTTGGCATTTTAAAAAATATTTTTAGATACTGACAACGGACACCTGTTTCATTATTAGGTTTTTCAACAGGTATTTATATTCACTAAAAGGTGGCAATTTTACGAAAGGGAAAAACAATTGCCCAAGATTTAATGGTCTTTCCTGTACATACATACAGAATTTGTGATCATTCGCAACAATAATGAAACATAACAATAATGTTTCTTATAAAACATATAAAGCGAATCAATTTTTTTATTTAAAATAAATAATCTGGGAAGGCATCCAGCAAGAGTGTAAAAAATGTGCTTCTGAGTTTGCACCCGGCGAATTTCTTATGACAGGGATTTTTTTTCCGGAGAGCTAAAAAGCACTGTGCAACCAATCCCTAAAAGAAATTTTCAACTCTCTCCTTTAATTATAGACTCATATCTCGTTTCTCAGTTGTTTGCAAGGTCATGGAAAAAATTAGTCATTCTCAAATTCTTTAAGACAGCACAAATTATACAAGCCATACATACGGATTCTGTCACAAGTCCCTTGAGTTTCTCGTTTAATCCCAAATCGTTTTTGGCACATCCAAGGCCTTTTACTAGGTCTGGCATGATGCGATCCCATCTAAAAAACCTTGAAGTAAAAAAAAAACGCTAACGGGTGTCTGGAGAGTTAATTTTAAAGTATCGCTGTTTAACACTTTTACTGACAGGTTCGTTTCATCCAAGACTACTCAACAATGTGCGATTTGCTCCACTTCCACAAATACACCCATTTAAAAAAAAAGTTGGTTCCTAAACGTTTAGTAGTACTAGTGGCATTTTACTTAATACATATTTGCAAAGTTATATAGCCTCTTATTTTACGTTTTTTAAATAGAGACTTAGGAAATATTCTAAGCAATTCTGTGTTAACCAGTATTTATCTATTAACATTTTACAGCTTCATAATAATAACATTATATACATCTCATACTAAGTTAGGTTAGGGAATAAATTTAACCTCCTTATCATTTTTTTTATGTTCTATGAATTACTCTACAAATATTTGTTTCTAAGTTACAAGATTTTAATTTTTTTTCAATAATTTTTCATATTTTATTGCCAGAATGAGGATCTCCGAAACAGAAGAGATAAGTGGGTAGTTTAAATTTGGCAAAGTTGCGTATTGGGAAGCTCAATAATACACCGTTAGAACATTGAAGTTATCCTTTGTACCTCTGGAAATATGGCGAAAAAACTGAAATTTGCGATTTTCGTTTTTATTTTTTTTACTAGGTAATTTTAAAAGTAAAAAAATCTAAAAATACATTCACATTTGACCTTTTTGGCGCTTTATGTATTGGTGAAGTCAATTTTTTACGACGTTTCGTTTTCGTTAAACCATCATCAACTTTATTTTTTTAGATACGGACCTGGGTTTCTATTTGTTTTTTGAACCCCTTATTATCCCAATTACAAAAATGTATAACACTTTTCTCTTATGGAAAATATGTTTATTTAACAGAAAATATCAAGTGTTATACATCATTGTAATTGGGATTTTAAACTGCTTTAAAAAAATGCAATAAACAATTTAGGGCCATATTTAAAAAAATAAAATTGATGAAGACGAAAAATAAACGTCGTAAAAAATCTTAACTTCGTCAATTTATGAAGCGCAAAAAGTTTTAATAAGAATGTATTTTTAGATTTTTTCTAATTTATAAAAATAAACTTATAAAAAAATAAAAACGAACATCAGAAAATTTCGGCCATGTATTTCTAAAAGTACATAACAAAACTTTAATTATACAGCGGTATTATTAAGCTCCCTAATACATAAATTTAAACTACCCATGTGTCTCTCACCGTTTCGAGAATCCCTACATACTAACCCCTCATATCTTCGACACGCTGTATATATATATATATATATATATATATATATATATATATATATATATATATATATATATATATATATATATATATATATATATATATATATACATATATATATATATATATATATATATATATATATAGGCATATATATATATATAGATAGACACCTGTATCTCTATATATATATACAAAAGTATTACTTCGTTTTAAGGCAGTTAAAGAAGACACCCTGTTCTCTATGTTGTCCACTATGACTCTCTCCCTAGACGCGTTTCGCCCGCCTTACGGGTCTCGTCAGTAGGGATGTAGCGAATGCACAGTGAACAACATTTTTGTAGACGTATGTGTATATAAGTGTTTTAAAGTTTTTTATTATTAATGGACAGATTTCCTTCTAGGATGTATAAACACTGATGAAGGCTTTTGCCGAAACGTTTGTTATTAAACAATATAAAAAATTAAAAATAACCTTTTAATTTCAAAATAAATGTGAACCAAAACTCCCAAGAAATTAAATTGAAGAATATATGTTAATGGTTCAGAAAGCAAATAATCAAAATATATATATATATATATATATATATATATATATATATATATATATATATATATATATATATATATATATATATATATATATATATATATATATATATATATAGATATATAGATAATAAGGGGAATAAAACTTTGGTAATAGGTATATATTTTTTTATTTTAAATGCGGTTTCGTTATAACGAAACTTAATAACACACTAGAATAACAAGTTTCAAGAAAAACAACCCAAATAGATCAGAAAATTCTAAACATAATAAATAACAACAGATAAATTAATTAACAAAATAAACTTTAAAAAACTTGCTTTTACTACACAAGTCTTAAAGAAGGCCAAAAACTATTATTCTTTACCTTTCTTGGGTTCCTGTTCGAATAAATTTGCACGGATTCTAAACTCCTGCAATGATGAAATTAAAGAAACTTTTAAAACAGTTAACACCCTTTCTTCTAACTTGGTAAACAATAAAGATACAATTAACGTGACTAAAAAGAGCGGTGTATATAAGTTAAATAGTGACACAAGTCAAGCTACCTGTGGGTAGAATTTGCAGACCGTTGAAGTCAGAATTAAAAAACACCTTAACCAACCATTAACTTCATCATTTGGTTTTCACATTAAGTACAATGACCACCAATTTTTGTCACCAAATAATTGCAAAATATTACATAACATTAACCATTAAGGATTAAGACTAAACCTTTTTGAAGATCTGGAAATTGCAAGGAATTCTTCAATAAGCCCGAATTGTCTAAATACCCTGGTCAATTCTACGTATGTTTTCAAACCAATATTTCGAAATTTTCTTATTAAACATAGACACAAAAGTTCGTCTACTTAAATAAATTAATTTTATAGATGATTCTGTTTGTACAACGGCCTGGATTGTCAGGCTATAGGCATACAAGTTTTTTTTTTAGTTTTTTGCAAATTCCTTTTCTTTTTTTTTTCTTATGATTATTTTATATTATTGTTTTAATATGTATGTCTAACTGTTTGTAAATTTAAAGTGCTTATCATATTTAATGTTTATATATTTTTTGTCATATGACTGAGTTTCTGTAATTTTGACAAGTAAGTGAAATTATTTCATTTTATTTAAAAAACTTGTTTATTACCATACTTTTAGTGTCGGTCCTGATGATGGCCTAAGGTTGCTTGAAAGTGCTCAACAGCATTTAAAATTTATATATATATATATATATATATATATATATATATATATATATATATATATATATATATATATATATATATATATATATATATATATATATATATATATATATATTTATTTTTTAAGTGATCAATGTTTTCCGGCCTATCTTTATAAACTTTATTTTTTAAATCCCCCACAAATAAAAGTCCAAAGGATTTAAATCCGGAGACCACAACAGGCCATTCAATAGCGCCCCTTCTCCCTATCCACCGATTTGGAAATTCTCAGTTCAGGAACTGACGCACCTGCAAACCAAAATGTGCGGGAGCACCATGTGCCCATTGGAACCAAATGTAATATAACTATTTGGATATAAGATTTCTAACTGTGGAATGACATGTTCACACCAAATAATTCCAAATAAAGTTCTGATGTAAGATTTCCGCAATAAAAAATGGTCCGATAATATTATGACCTATGATACCTGCCCAGACATTCACTTTTTGTGGTCTTTGCGTGTGTGCTTCGGCCATCCATCAGGGGATTGACTGCAGACCAATATCTACAGTTATGTCTGTTGACAACCACCATGAAATATAACCAATAGCTTCATCGAAAAGAGGGAGTATTTTGAGAAAAATTATGCTCAACATTGCACCTCTCCATCATAATTTCGCAGAACTCTGCACGTCTATCGAAATCATCCTCTGTAAGTTCCTGAACCAAATGAATCTTAAACGGACAATTTTTTCACTTCCAAATAAATTTTTGACAGACTGGTAAGTAACATTGTGATCCAGTCCATATTGGCGAAGCGATTGAGTGGGATTCTCTTGAACATGCCGAGTAAAATATCTATTGCCGTATCACCACCAGTAGCTGTTTTCGGTCGGCCTGATTTGGGTCTGTGATTTACACTTCCCGTTTCGTTAAATTTCTTAAGCAATTTACTTACCAAACGATTGAGTAATTGCGAGTAGATTCGGATAAATATGATTAAATAAATCACACACTTCTGCAGCGCTGATCTCTTGCGATCACCGTATCCAATCATCATAAGTATCTCCAATTTTCTCTTTTTTTTCAGTTAAAATAGCCATCGTTCTACTAATTAAAACGACTACTGTTGTAATTAGAAATTTGACACAAAATGTCATTTAAGTCAACTGACATTAACAGATAAGTACCTGTATAGGCCGGAAAACATTGATCACTTAAAAATCAAAAATTAGAAATCAAATGCGTGATCAGTTTGACAGATATAAACACATAAAACTGTATACCATTGAAATTGGCTTGAAAAGATCTATTCGAATACATAAAAATATACAGGGGTTTCCATTTAAAAAACCTAAGTTGATACTACTTTTTGGCTTTCCCTGTATACTTTGGAAAGTGAAATTACATTTTATCTG
Organism: Listronotus oregonensis; assembly: GCA_019359885.1. NCBI lineage: Eukaryota > Metazoa > Arthropoda > Insecta > Coleoptera > Curculionidae > Listronotus > Listronotus oregonensis. The sequence continues at coordinate 5,202 of JAHBCN010002400.1, read as the reverse complement.
ACGCCTTTTTTAAAATTGTGTTGCCAGCTAAATTTTCGTCGAAAAATTAAGGCGGCGAATATTTGCAATATTCCAGACTTTTTTGACACCCTGTATATATATATATATATATATATATATATATATATATATATATATATATATATATATATATATATATATATATATATATATATATATATATATATATATATATATATATATATATATATATATATATATATATATATATATATATATATATATATATATATATATGTATATATATATATATATATATATATATATATATATATATATATATATATATATATATATATATATATATATATAAATATATATAAATATATATATATATATATATATATATATATATATATATATATATATATATATATATATATATATATATATATATATATATATATATATATATATATATATAAATATATATAAATATATATATATATATATATATATATATATATATATATATATATATATATATATATATATATATATATATATATATATATATATATATATATATATATATATATACATATACATATACCTGTTACCGAAGTTTCATTCCCTTCTGTTGTCGTTTACGGTAACATATTTAGGTATCATCAAGAAAAGCAAATTTTTTGCAAGGTAGTTAACAAATAAGTTCTGAGTGTACCACCTTGTTTATTTTATTTAGTTTTTTTTTTAAATATGGAGTCACAAAATAACGGACAAAGCCCTAAGACAAGTATATCGTGTTTCAGTTTACACCATGTAGATTCTGCAGTTAGTCAAATGTTTAAAATATTAGTTATAAGGTATTTGGCGGGTTGCACAAAAGTTAACAACGGTTAAGAATGTTTAACAAAACGTTATGTCACTGTTATTTAATGGTTTTAGAAGGCAACCTGTCAAAATATGACATTTTGTTAAGCATTCTAAACCGTTGTTAACTTTTGCGCATCCCGCCAACAGAGCTTTCGCAATTACTTTTAAAAAGTAATTTAATTACAATTACCAATTACTAGCATGTGTGTTAAAAGTAATTCAATTATCAAAACTAAAAGATATTAAATATTTTAGCAATTACTCTATTTAAATTACAATATACTAAACAAATAAAATATTTATACTTATATGCATCCTACGCTACACTATTCAAACTGCTTTCTCGGAAAGTTCAACATTTAATGACTCTAAAATTTTTTTTTTTATCCTACCCCAAACATTAACAGATTTTTTCACAAAAAAAGTATAAAAACGGTGGCGGTAAGCATCAATCGAAAATATCAAAATCGGCGCGGAGACGATGTTCGTCCGATTCAAAGCGGCCCGCAATGTTTCAAGCTGCTCTTTCTGGCTGGCAAAAATTCCGTCAGTTTTTCTATAAAAAAAGGTAATTGATTTTTTCGTAGTAATTAATTATTTTTTAGGTAATTAAATTAATTTCTAAATTATTTAATTACTTTATAAGTAATCGAATTACTTTCAAAGTAATTGAATTACTTAGGATTCGTGAAAATAATTACCAATTACGATTACATTATCCCATTAATTGATAAGTCAAATACATTTACCTTTTCCGGAAAGTAATGCAATTAAAATAATGCAATTACTGGGAAGTAATTCAATACGATTTTTCAATTATTGAATTAGCGATAGCTCTGCCCGCCAATAATATATTAAATATGGTAGGAATTGTAAAATATCCCACGTTGCAAAGTTTTCTATTGCAGAGATAAGTATTCGGATCATAGCTCTGGAACAACCTGTATAATTATATATATTTTAAAATATGGTAAAAGATCAATTAAAATAATGTAAAAGGGATTTTTTAAGTCAACAGTTTTGCAGATATTTTTTTATTTCACTCTATATAAACACATTGTGTTTCGTATCGATTAAGGATTATACTTATTATTTGTTTAAAATAATTTTTATTTATTTGCAGCAAGGGCTAGAGTCAGATAAATTCTATCGTCTATATTTAACTCAAATTTTTAAGACCTATGACTGTGATACTTTCTTTCCAGCATTGCCACCAAATTTAAGGAAAGTGAGGTATGTGCACATTTATCTAATAATTTTATATTTTAGCTATCATTTTGTAAAATCCTATTTACGTTACCAATATTTTACATAATTTTTTTTAGCGACCCAGATGTACCAGAAGGAATTCAAGAGGAGCATGGAATTCAGTATGTTTTTAATGTATATGAAAAATAAACCTATATGAAATACGAACCTATTTTTTTGCATTTTTCTATAAAGAAATATATAAAAGTGAATTTATTTTTGGAACTTAAATTTTTTTAATTGAATACCGGCAACCAAATCACTAGCTACAATATTCATATCATTATATTTTTTAAGCTGTATTAACTACCAAATAAAGGTCTGTGTAAAATAGTGTAAAATATTTCTGGATAACAAACAGATTCTAAATATAGACTTTAATTTTTTAATCCGTCATTTTCAATTTGTTCTAAAAGTGAAACAAAAGGCTTATCATCAGATATTAGTCTATCTGCGCGAGTGTTTAACTTGGAAAAAAAACTTGGAAAAAATATTCAATAAGTCCAAAACAAGTTAATTTTATGAAAAATGCTTGGGCTAGTCGATAAGTTTTTTAGTCGCGCATTTTTGTAAAAAAAATGGCTTTATCGATGGTTTTTTAAAAAATCAAAACCCAAATTTTTTAAGAGTATTTTTAAAACGCCTATATCAAGTTAAACCTAACTGCCCCCTTCTAAATTTTTGTAACTTGTCGTTTGCGAGATATTAACTTACAAAATTTTACTTCAAAATAAAGCGTAACAATGTTTCTTTAATACATGCTGATTATTTAAGGCAAATGGTTTTAGATGCCCACAAATCAATCCCGCTTGACCAAATTTCGAAATTCTAAAAAAAAGTCCAAGAACACTTATGTAATAAAAAGGCCAACTTCCTATCCAAAAATTTCGGCCGCTTAAAGTGTTGAGATCTAAAATTAGATCAAGTTTATTTCCCAATTTTCTGTCCCACTCTTTTTTGACCTAAAAAGTTTTTTACTTATCTGACTATATTATTGAAAAAACAAATGTCTGTATTAATATACACTCATGGACAAAAATATCGAATAATCTCAAAATTTGCTTTAAGACGCAAGTGTATGTACCAAAAATATTTATATTACCTCTTAGAAATTATCAAACAAGATGACTAAAATGTTAAGTATTAAAAAAGTACAATCTCACAGTTTTATATTATTAAAACATTTGTTGTGTTACTGATAAACCCCACAGAGTGTAGAAAGTTTTTAAGAAAAGGAATGCAATAGTAATTAAATGGCCGTTATTGATTAAAAATTGGTAACATTCTGTGGGGTCTATCAGTAAGCCAACAATTCTTGTAATGATTAATAACTGTGAGATTGTTCTTTTTTAACACTTTACATTTTACTCACCTCATTTGATGATTTCTAAGCGGTAATATAATATATTTTTTAGGTACAGACAATTAGCATTGCGTCTTATGGAAAATTTTTAGATTATTTGATATTTTCGCCCATGAGTATAAAAAGATGCATTAATACAGATGGATTAGTAAAAAACTTGCCAAGTCAACACAGAGTAGAACAGCAAATTGTGGACAGAATTTGGTCTAATTTTTAATGTCTGTGCTTTAGGAGGCCGATATTTTACGAGGAGGAATTTGACCCTTATTTTACATAAGTGTTTTAAGTTAGATCTCTTTTTTCTGAGTTAATAAATATAAAAAATGGTAATTGTGCATTAGTGGGACTTCACCTATTTTTGCTCATAAAAAAAACGAAAAATAAAGATATTGACATATTTTTTTTAAATATTATTCTATTTTGCTGCGAATTTATGAATCTTTTAACAAAAATTTAAAAAAAATATGTGCTATTTTTTACTTTAAAAATAAAAAAAATTGTTTTTTTTTAGTTTTTCGTTAATAAAATGCATCCATTTAAGTTAAGCAATTTCTGGTGATTTAATTTGTGTAAAAGTGTTCCTTACTGGTTGAGGATGACAATTGAAACCAGTAAGAAACTGGTTGAGAATGACAACCGAACTCAGTAAGAAACGGGTTGAGGATGACAACCGAAACCAGTAAGAACTTACTGACGGTGATGCTTACTCTATTTTTTGCACGCTTAAAACATTAAGTTGATTAGGAATAAAAAAATAGACAAAAATATATTGTTAGGTATATCAAACACCTTAATCGAATACCTAGCTGGTATACTGAGTTTCTATAAAAAGAAATTTATTATTTGTCATTAGTATCACATTTGTCACAAATTTATCTAGTTTAGCTCGTTCAGTTCGACTTTGCGTAAGATTTAATGCAACAAGAAGGTTTTATTTATTTTGGGAAGCAACCTTCTCCTTCCAGTAACATACAATAACTGTAATTGTAATACTATTTTAAACAAATTTGATTTATAAATAGGTCCATAGTTATATTTCTGATACTTGAAAATTACTGATCGATAATTAATTACTTACTGATCATTAATTTGTAAAGATCACTTACAGATGACATAATTTAACCAGTAAAGTTGCAATATTGCCTGAGCGTGTAAATAAGTTACTTTCGGGGTAGAACTAGATTTGTAGTCAGATGGGTAAAATGTACTAATTTTTGGCTTAATTAATAAAATTCTCCCTCGGAAAGTACAGGTAATTAGAATACTTATGTGAATTTATATAACAAATCTCTTACCTTTATGTGAAAAGACAACGGAGTCATGATATGGGAAAAGACATGCTAAAATATTTCGTGTAAATACACACTACGATCGTCAGGCTGGAACTTGGCCTGCGTGCTCCTAGATATTGGTTGTTGAAACCAGTAAAACTATTAATCCAAAATATAGGAGCTTGCCCTGGGCACCATTGTTTCTAGCTACGACTCTGCTTGTCGATCACAAAAAGTAATAGAAATTTGTTTCTATTTCTTGCTAACTTATTTATGGAAAATTTTTATATTACCATACTTAATAAACAACATAACAAATCTAAAAAATGCTTGTCCAAATGCATTAACCCAACTTCAAGGGAGACTGAACCTACATCTACTTTACTAAATTAATAATATTTTTACAACAAAAAGATATATAACACTGTTAGTTATCAAAGTTTATTTAACGGATTATTTTTGAGTACCGCTCTCTTGTCAAAA